>JAODXP020001039.1:0-21249 GCA_027497455.2 Sardinella longiceps | reverse complement strand
CAGCCTTGAAATTCATCACATAATCTGGAGGAAAGCTGATTTTCTTCAGTTTTTCTTCCAGATTACATGATGAATTTCATGGGAGTGTGCCTATGTTCCCACAGAGTGTGCCTATATGTTCCCACAGACTTAGTCAAAAATATCTTCTTCAGAATTTTCTTACATTTGTTCATAAGGTCCTATAAGGTCAATAAGGTTTTATTGTTCATAATCTTTTGCATGAACATTCTTATTGTTCAGAATCTTAAAATCCTTTATTTTGTGAATACAAATCTTACAAACTGTGTAAGTGAGATTTAAGGACATTTTTCTGTAAGAATTTTCTGAGCACTAAGCCTAAACCTAACCCTAAGAAATGTTAACCATCTGACCACCTTTTTAAAGTAATGAGCAGTCAGAAATCCACACAAATAGTACTTTGCACTTCATTCATTCAAGGGAAAAAACTACTGTACAGTCCATCTACAGTACAGTACATCTACAAATATAGTTTGACCAGACCTAACTGTTGTACAATCCGTGTTTAAATATGTATCAATGCAGGTAACCAAACGTGAAATCCAAAGTGACGCCACGCTGGGGGCCATAATCGCGGTGGAGGTGCGCTCCGAGGCCTTCTGTATAGATGACCAGTGGTTCTGTGACAAGATCTCTGTGAAGATCCCAACTGATGAAACCATTCTGTTCCCTTGTTACCGCTGGATTGGCTGCAGTAAAAAGTTGATTCTAAGGCCAGCCTCAGGTATTTCAAGTATATTCTGATATATATATAATGTATTTGAGTTTGTAAAACCACTTTTGAGCTTATTTTTAATTCATTTTTAATTTAGCTCATTTAAATCATCATTTATTTATATGTCATAGAGCAGACACAATTCTCCAGCTGTGTGTGTGTGTGTGTGTTTCCGTGTGTGCGTGCGAGTGTGTATGTGTGTGTGTGTGTGTGTGTGTGTGTGTGTGTGTGTTTCCGTGCGTGCGTGCGAGTGTGTGTGTGGTTCTGTGTACAAGGTAGGAATGATGCACAAACCTTCGGAATCACACGGATTCGTTTTGTTTCAGCGAATTTATAAATGTTGTGTTCTCCCACATACTCTTTCTCCAAGGGACATTTGCATTCCAGGACACCCAGCCACTGGCCAAAGAACTGAGAAAGGCCCAGCTGCTGGAGGCACATAACCTCTTCAGGTGAGTTTCCAAACAAATATCTACATCAGTTACCTCACTCACGTCAGATGATGCGCTACGTGACTTTCGTAAGGCACTTCCGCGCATCGATCTGATGTTGAAGCCCTTCAGAGCGATTTCAAGCCCAATATTTTCTAACCGAACCAATCAGGACTGCTGGCTGCTGTAGAGGGTGTGACGTAGCGAAGAAGCAACTGTTTTGAATCCAACCAATCCAACAAACGTAACCAGCGTCATCGGTTGGTTTCGATGTGATTGGCTGAAGTGTACGTCAATTAAATTGATGGACAAGCAGTTTCTCCAGTTAGATTCAAGGATTTCTGGCTCCTGAAATATCTCGTCTATCGGTGACCATCAGATGTTTGCGCGTTAGTGCTACATCTGACGTGAGTGAGGTAACTACATCAGGGCTTCTGATTCACACATGCTGTAAGTTTATACCTATACACAGGCAACACAATCATTTGTGCCAGTGTTGAGTGGAATAGACAAGATGTAATTATTACCTCCACCAAGGAGGTTATGTTTTCGGTCGCGTTGGTTTGTCTGTCTGTTTGTCTGTTTGTCAGCAGGATAACTCCAAAAGTACTGCACAGATTTGGATGAAATTTTCGGACGATGTGTACATTAGGACAGGCAAGAGCTGATTAAATTTTGGTGGTGATCGGTGATCCAGAACATGATCTGGAATGTATATTGTGTCTGTGACCACATCTGCGGTCTGCGCTCTCTGAGCGCTTCTCTAGTTGTGGATTGTTTTGATTCTCATGGATGCTTCCCGTACTGTCTGTAAAGCGCCGTGAGACAATGTACTGTATTTGTGCGCTCTACAAATAAAATTGAATTGAATTGAATTATGCCCACAGATGGCGGATGTATGCTGAAGGGGTACCTCAGATAGTCGATGCTGATTACCCTGACAGTCTCCCAGCTGAAGTTCAGTTTTCATTCACCAAGTTGTTTGACTTTGGCATCACTTATTTGACAGAGTAAGACAACCTTCTCAATCACACGTTTTTTTATAGGCCTATTGTCATTATGTAATAGTGTTAGAAATGCTTTTATAATATAAAATGCTTTCTGAAGCCCATGACTTTTAAGCTAGACAACAACAACAACAACAACAATAATAATAATAATAATAATAATAATAATAACTTGTCAATTTATCCCTGTAGGTTATGTTCATTGGGACTTGGAGACTATAAAGAATCTACAAAGCAGTGGGAAAGCCTGTGTGAACTGGAAAAAATAATGAAGGAATCTTTTGAAAGCAGCAAAACCTATGGTACTGATGCTGTACAATTATGGACATCCATGCATTAAATCAGGGGTCGGGAACCTTTTTGGCTGAGAGAGCCCGGCACATATTTAAAAATTTAATTCAATGAGAGCCATACAATATGGAGGCATATCTTTTATTCGTTTGATTATCTTGTCTTTATTCGAAAACTCATCAAAAAGTTCATTGGCAGCATCAAGCATGAGTATTTTGGCATATTCCCCATCTGTGAATGGTTTTCCGTTTCTCACAATTGCTAAAGCACCAGCAAAACTAGCCGAATTCCAGTCACCTTGGACTGAAATATATAGATGAATGGATTGAAATATTTTAACGTTATCATTCTTTTTATTAAAGATTTGTCTGCGATCCAGATGCAACTATCAAAAGAGCCACATCTGGCTCGCCAGCCATAGGTTCCCTACCCCTGCATTAAATGAACAACGGTGTTTTGTTTGCTTATCTGGGTTTTTTTTTTTTCTTTTTCTATTTTTCTATGATGTTTGTTTTCCTAATACACTGCTCTCCTCGCAGACTATGTTTTAAAGAACTGGAAAGAGGACAAGTTTTTTGGCTACCAGTTTATGAATGGTCTCAACCCAATGGTGATCCAGCGGTGCTCCAAGCTGCCAGACAACTTCCCCGTCACTGAGGGCATGGTTGAACGCTCCCTGCTTGGAAGTAGCTTGAAGCATGAGATGAAGGTAACAGGGCTTCTGCCACGATTTACGCAGTATTTTGAACCAGGGCCGGTTGTAGGCATAGAGAAAAACGCTCAATGGTGTTTTTTGCCCCCAACAGCACTTTCCAGGCAGCACTGCCTAAAATGCACTACCCTTACCCTATTCCTAACCCTAACCCCCTCAACCCTCATTCTAACTTTAAACTAAGTGGAGTAGTGCCTTGAAGTCAGCGCTGCCTGGAAGGCATTGTTGAGGGCAAAAAATACCAAAGACCTAGAAAAACTAGGCGATCGCCTAGGGCACCAAACATCAAGGGGGCATCGCAATACATTTATTTTTATTTTTTTTGTTTTGTTTTCTTTTGTTCTTTTTCACTTGTATTTCTAGAAAAGAGGGGGCAAAACCTAAATCGGGCCTAGGGCAGCAAAAAGGCGAGAACCGTCCTGTTTTGAATATTCTGATTTTTTTTTTTTTTTTTTCCTCCGGCATTGGAATATCAATGAATCAGAATCACTTTTATTTGGGGGTTTGACTTGGCGATTAGAGTTTAGATTCGCTGCCCGAGCCCGAGCCCGGCTGACATTTGCCGTCACTCTATCGGGCTCGGGCCGGGCCGGGCTCGTGATCAATGTTCCATAAATAGGCCTATGCTTTATATATGTTTTTTATTTTATTTATTTAGCCTATGACGCTATATGGTGTGACACCCAGTAAGGTTGTATGTATTATGGTTAAGTAACTCAGCAAAAAGTGTTATCTAAGCCTAAGGTGAATAATAGAAAAGAATGTTTGGACAGCTCTGCGCAGCGTTGAGCAGCACCTGTCAGCTGCGCTCTGTCGGCTACATCAGACCTATAACATACTATAAAGCTTCTAATGTGATGGGGGGGAAATTAAATAAAAATTAACCCAGTCCAGTGGAAAGCTTAAGGAAACATCAAGTTTGTTTGGTGACAGTAAAATCGTGCTTCTTTCGCGTGGGAACCGAAAGTGAAAGTGGATACATCTGGAGAAATTACGGTGTTTCTGAATACAATAAAGGTAAACGTTACAGCGCAAAACTTCTGGTTATTTTTTTTTCCATGGATTTGCCAGCATGACAGCCTAATTAATGAATGAGTAGCCTATCTAATCTCAGTGAATGAGAGGTGCGCAGAGCTGTGTGTCAGCACAACGTATGACAGAAAGACGTGGACCTCAACACAGTCATGAAGTCTTGTCAACAGGCAATATGCTTCAAGAATGCTGAACAAATGTCTGTAAATCAATCCGGAATTGTTGTTGAACATGCAGTTACAAAAGTAGGCCATTATTAGGGCTATTTAACATGTCGGGTTTAAATCGGTCTCGGGCTCATTATCACACGCTATCTCTCGGGCCGGGCCGGGCTTGGGCAGAAAATGATCGGTCTTCGGTAGGGTCGGGCTCAATTTTTTGGGCCCGATCTAAGCTCTATTGGCGATGTCTAAGCAGGATTTAAAAAGACAATAAGATAGATACATTCATACGGCCACCATGCATGCAAGCAGAAATACACATTCAGAAAGTTGCATCATACCTTTTGATTATGTTCAGAATTCCTTTAAAAGCTTTAGACTTTTTCTGAATGAATCAAAGACTAGATTCCTGTAATTTACCAGATCAAGTGTGATCCTAATGCTTTTAATGTATTGTATGTTCCCTAAATTGAATGCAAATTGAGACAGTTGTTCAATATAAATAAATCTGCTTGACTTCCATCCAGAAAGGGAACATCTTCCTGTGTGACTACAAGATGCTGGATGGACTTGTGGGAAATGTAGTCCATGGCAGACAGCAGTATCTCACTGCTCCACTGGTCTTGCTCTACTGTAACCCACATGGCTCAATGACGCCCATTGCCATACAGGTAAACACATCCCTCCCATTGCCATACAGGTAAACACATCCCTCCCATTGAAATGTAGAGTGTTTCTCAAAGTCGAGGAAGCATGTTTGGAAGGCTGCTTTTGCGAGCATTCCACGTCATGATCCTTTGCCAAGTACTGTTCCAAAGTCAAGCATCCTTCTGAATTCTAGCGAGGACAGAGGCCTTTGTTCATACATTTTTCAAGGATGCACTGATGGATCCTCGTTTTTGGAGTGTACGGCTTCCAAGGTTAGTGTGCTACCTAGGAAGCATTCTCGACTTTGAGAAACGCTTGTATGGTATGGTCCATATGGTATGGTCGTATGGTCGATATGGTAAATGGATTGTATTTATATGGCGTTTTTCAATTCAATTCAATTCAATTTTATTTGTATAGCGCACAAATACAGTACATTGTCTCACGGCGCTTTACAGACAGTACGGGAAGCATCCATGAGAATCAGGGGCAAGGAAAAACTCCCTCGCTTTGTAAATAATTTGTTATGTAGGAAGAAACCTTGGGCAGATCCACGCCTCATGGACTCAGCCTACCTGCCTGGGGCCTAATAAAGTATCCGTAAAGTCTGATGCATAGATTGACCATGGTTAACACAAAACAGTATGAGTACTGAATGTAGTCAGAGATGATATACACATAGTTTGTGCGACAGTCAGGGCCAAGGGATGGAGTCAGTAGTTGGAGTGTGGGATTAGTCAGTATTTGGAGTGGGATCAGAGTTCATTGGGTGTTGGTCGCCATCTAAGTAGTGGTCATCAGGGGGCCATCAGGCCAGTTCCATCAGGGCCTCAGAGAAAAGGGGAGGATGGTCCTGGTGTGTGGCTCCGGGGGGGGTTGATCAGCATCCGTAGTGGGGTAGGGTTGGTGGCAGGGAGGTTCATCACTCAGCCAGTGCGTCGGGGCAGCATCCGTAGTGGGGTAGGGTTGGTGGCAGGGAGGTTCATCACTCAGCCAGTGCGTCGGGGCAGAGGAGGCAAGAGAGACAAAAGAAGCAGAAACAAGAGGGTTAGGCCAATCTAGGAGGATATCACTTCATGATATGTGTCATATAATCTAGCTAGAGTGATGAGAGAGAGAGAGAGAGAGGAGAAAGAGGGTTGTACAGGATGGCAAGTGTGCAGAAGGTGGCAGCACTAGGCTATCGCAGCATAACTAAGGTATGGTACATGGCATCTCACCAACCCAGAAGGGGGTGGTCAGTGGCCGCCTTGGAAAACCAGCAGAGGTAGCCCTCCCAGGAAAGCCCAAGAGGAGTGGTGATATGCCATGGCCCACTCCTAATTATAGGAAATGTCAAAAGGAAGGTTTTAAGTCTAGACTTAAAGGTATTGAGAGTGTCCGCTGCGCGAATGTAGGGAGGAATAGAATTCCATAGAAGAGGTGCTCGATAGGCAAAAGCTCTTCCTCCAATTGTAGTTTTAGATATGGTCACTTTTTCAAGGAGGCCAGCATTTTGAGATCTCAGAGGTCTTGCTGGATGGTATGGAACAAGTAAATCTGTAATATACGCATGAGCTAAGCCATTAAGTGCCTTATACGTCATGAGAAGGATTTTGAAGTCAATTCGACTTTTGACAGGAAGCCAGTGTAGAGATGCTAGAATGGGAGAAATATGTTCATATTTCTTAGTTCTAGTGAGTGTTCTAGCTGCTGCATTTTGGATTAGCTGTAGACTTTTAATGCAGGTGTTACTGCACCCTGAGAACAGAGCATTGCAGTAGTCGAGTCTGGAGGTAACAAATGCATGTATAAGTTTTTCAGCATCCTCAAAGGACAGGAACTTCCTAACCTTAGCAATGTTTCTAAGGTGAAAAAATGATGTTTTAGAAATGTGCTTTACATGGCTATTCAAGGACAGGTCTTGATCAATAATTACCCCCAGATTTTTCACTTGTGAGCTAAATGAGAGTGTAGGACTGCTAAGTGAGCTATGATGGTGAAGCGAGGTGTCCTTCAGTTGTTTAGAGGCAATCATCATAACTTCAGTTTTATCTGAGTTCAAGCATAAGAAATTTTTTGACATCCAAACTTTAATATCTTCAAGACAGGCATTGAGTTTGGTTGTTGCAGTGCAGTCGCTAGGCTTCATAGAGAGATAAAGCTGTGTATCATCTGCGTATGAGTGAAATGCAATGCCATGTTTCCTAATGATTTCACCCAGAGGTAGCATATAGAGAGAGAATAGTAGGGGGCCCAGTACTGAGCCTTGCGGAACGCCATATTTAACTTTAGCATGACAAGATGAGACGTTGTGGGCATGTACAAATTGGTATCGATCAGTGAGGTAGGATTTGAACCAAGCTAATGCTGAATTTCTAATGCCTATCGTATGTTCGAGTCTGTGTAGTAGGATATTGTGGTCAATGGTGTCAAAAGCTGCACTAAGATCAAGTAAAATTAATATGGATATATTACCATTGTCCATGGAAAGAAGGAGGTCGTTGAAGACTTTAACTAAGGCCGTTTCAGTGCTGTGATTAGCTCTAAATCCTGATTGGAAGACTTCCTGGATTTTGTTTTCGTCTAGGAAGCGACAAATTTGTTTGAACACAATTTTTTCTAGAATTTTGGATATAAAAGGAAGGTTGGATATAGGTCTGTAATTAGCCAGAACATCAGGGTCAAGGTTTGGTTTTTTAATCAATGGTTTAATGACTGATGTCTTGAAAGTAGTTGGTACATGTCCCGCTAGGAGTGAGCTATTGATAATTTCAAGTAATGTCTCAGCTAGAGGTGTAAAGGCTGCCTTGAGGAGGTGAGTAGGAATAGGATCAAGTAGGCATGTTGACGCCTTCGCTTTGGTAATGAGACAAGACATTTCTAATATATCAGTGGGCATAAAGGAGTCAAGGTATGCTACGGGTTGGCTACAGCTATCAGTAGTTAGTAGAGAGGCTGTAGGCATGTTGCTAATTTTAAGTCGTATGGTTTCAATTTTTTCATTGAAAAAATTCAGGAAGTCGTCACTGCTGAGGTGACTTGGAATGGACTGAGTTACTTCAGTCTTACTTTTTGTCAAATTTGATATAGTGTTGAAGAGGAATTTTGGATCGTCTTTGTGTTCATGTATAAGCGAGGAATAATAAGCGGTTTTAGCATTGTTCAGTGCAGTCTTGTATTCTTTCAGGCTCTCTCTCCAGGCAATGTGAAATACTTCGAGTTTAGTGTTGAGCCATTTCCTTTCTAGTCTGCGAGCAGCCTGTTTTAATGTACGTGTATGTGTGGTGTACCAAGGGGCAGTTTTTTCTACCTTCCTTGTTTTCTTTTTAAGTGGAGCAATTAAGTCAAGTGTTGAGTGTAATGTGTTCATAACATGATCAGTAAATTGGTCGATATGTGTTGGTGATGGGATAGGACTATCATAGCGTGTTGGTGTAAGGTCAGGAATTTTTTCAATTAAATCGTCAGTGGTTTTAGGCGTTATGCCTCTAGTGTAGTAGTGGGTCACATTTTGCGCTACATGGTCGACTGGTATTTCTAGAGTAATAAGGTAATGGTCAGTCAATGTTGGTTGGGGTGCAATTGTGAGTTGTTCTATTTGAGTACCGTAAGTTAGTACAAGGTCAATAGTGTGGTTGTCTTTATGTGGAGGGGCATTTACATTTTGACAGAAGCCAATGTGCTCAATCAGAGATTGGAATGCAGCTGTCAGGCTGTTGTGTGCAACATCCATGTGAATATTAAAATCGCCCAAGATGACTATTGTATCTGATTTAACAACTAATGTGGATATATAAAGTCAGAGAATTCAGTTAGGAATTCAGTGTATGGCCCTGGAGGTCTATACAATGTTACAATAGTTAATGGCTTAGCTCCAGGCTGAATAAGGTTGAGGACGAGTACCTCGAAAGAATTGAACTTATGTTCGAGCTTGGGAGCCATTCTGCAGCTAGAATTGTAGATAGTGGCTACCCCACCTCCACGCCCGCGTTGGCGCGGTGTGTGGAAGTTTGAATGACTGGGGGGAGTGGCTTCATTTAGCGATAGGTATTCGTCTGGTTTTAGCCAGGTTTCAGTGAGGCAAAGTATGTCAATATGATTATCAGTAATGAGTTCGTTTACTAGCGTCGATTTTGACGAGAGTGAGCGAGTATTCAACAAGCCAAACTTCAATTTTGACTGTTGGCTATGCTTATAGTTTGCTTCTGGTTTTATGTGTATGAGGTTACTATGGTTAATGCCTCTATATCTCGTGGACACTCTCCCTAAGGGGACCTGACTGCTGCTAATATCACGGCGACGCGGCAGGGAACTGTGTAAGACAGTAATCCTGCCACCTGAACCAAACTCTGGTATATCAGGAACATGCCGCGGTTAGATGCTGGTCGATGTTCCTAGAAAGGAGACCGGTTCCCTTCCGCGAGGGATGGAGACCGTCTCGATTCATAAGTTCAGGTTTTCCCCAGAATGACCTATGGTTGTCGATAAACCCCACTTTATTATCGGCACACCATTTAGACAGCCATCGGTTCAGGTCGGAAATTCTGCTGCTTATTTCCTCCCGAGGTTAAGAGGTAGGGGACCAGAGAAAGTTACAGAGTCAGACATCGTTTGTGCCAACCCACACAGGGACATAAAACTCATTTTGGTGATCTCCGACTGTCTAAGCCGAACATCGTTAGCACCGGTGTGGATAACAATACGAGAGTACCTAACATTACGTTTAGCCACCAGTACTTTTAAATAGGATTCGATGTCGCTAGCTCTGGCCCCTGAGATTGAAGTGACTATAGCCGAGGGCGTTGCTAGCTTCACATATCTGACTGACGACCCGCCAATCACCAGAGTTTTATGGTTGGTAGAGTTACTCGGTGAGTCACTCAGAGGACCAAATTGGTTAGATAGGTGAAGCGGTGGTGGTTGGAGTGCAATGGGGTTTATTTTGCCGGCTCTTCTGCGCCTATCCGTGACAAAACGACCCTGATCCCGCTGCGGGGGAGAAGCTGCCGGCTCGCTAGCTAGTTCTAGCTCTCTAGGGGATGAGCTCGCAACTGGTGCATCCACACTTACTAAGGGGGCTGAGTTGCTAACTGGCACTAGCTTGTCTGCCGTGTGAATGCGGTCTTCTAGCCTAATGGTGTCGGCTAACGTGTGGAAGCGGGCTTCCAGCACCGATAGCCTTGCCTCCATGCTAGCTAGTTTCCTACAGTTGTTACAAGTATCGGTACCACTAAAGGAGGCTGACGAGTAACTAAACATTTGACATCCCGGACAACGGATAGGGGTAGAGGAGGAAGGAGAGGACATGGTGCAGACAGAACAAGTTGTAAGGACAGTAATTAAATCTAGCGTTAAGTTAAGGGCTAAAATATGGTAGATTTAGGATGAAAACTGTGAGCTAAGGACTAGCGTGGCACTAGCGTGTCAATCTGAGTCTGAATGAGAGAGGAAATGACGTAGCACGCTTACCGTAGTGACCGTAGAGCAGGAGCAGCAGCAGTAGGGACAGGAAAGACACAAGAGAAAGTACAACATAAACTGTTGCAATAACGCATTTCATGTAAGCAGGCTGGGAAAAGGATATCTGGCTGGACTCTCTTGAAGGGCGAACACCAAGCCTTTACCGCCCTGTGACCCTGCGTTTTTCCACTCCTGTGAGCACTCAAAGCGCTTTACAATGTGCTTCACTTTCACCCATTCACACACCGGTGGCAGAGGCAACCAAGCAAGGCGCCAACCTGCTCACTGGGAGCAATTTGGGGTTAGGTATCTTGCTCAAGGACACCTCGATGGGGTCAGGTGGAGCGGGGCACATACGAACATGCAACCCTCCGGTTGCCGAACGGCACCTCTACCAACTGCGCCAACTCCCCCATAGATAAATACTCAATGAATAGTCAATAAGTAGTCATTCAAAACCACCAAGCTCATTCAAAATGTGAAAATTCAGTTAATCAATTCTTCCTTGCCCTGAGTTTTTACAGATAGGTTGTATGAAAGTATTTGCGAACTTAATTATTGTTTGAGGATATTGTCAATTACACCGTGTCCTAACTGAAAGCGACTGTCGGCTTGTCGTGTAGCATTGACTTTCACTGTCTACATAGGATGCGTTAAATATGACGTTCTATTCGAAAAGATTCTCTATTCAATCTGGCCGAGCAACGCGACTTGCGCGACTGAAATAGAAACGGACAGAGCGACTAAAAAGTCGCGTAGCAATGCGACAAGTCGCGTTGCATCGCGTAGCATTCAGTTAGGACATTCCAATAGATAAATAAAGTGATGGAACTCTTTTTGACGCACAAATGCAGTCGCATCGCGTTCAGTTAGGACACGGTGTTAGATGTATGACCCCTGTTGCTGCATTTAATCTCGCCATCAAGTCAGTATGTCCAAGGAGGCAATTTCCTCAACTCTCGAGCCCAGAAACATCAGGACCCAATGAGAAACGAGCAGGCTGAAGGAGGCGAGCATACGATCACTCTGTCCAGCTCTGTCCCATACAGAACATGACAGAAGTTTCATAGACATTCAGATTAATCCCAATCCTAGCTTTGCCAGACCACAATTCATATCCGAACGTAGTCGCGCAAGCCAGGCTAAACACAAATCTCTTCTTTCCACAGTTGATGCAGACCCCTGGTGCTGACAACCCTATCTTCTTGCCCTCCGACTCCAAATACGACTGGCTGCTTGCTAAGATCTTTGTGCGGGCCGCAGAGTTCAGTTTGCACGAGGTGGACTTTCACCTGCTCAGAACTCACCTGCTGTCTGAGGTGTTCACCATGGCAACACTGCGGAATCTTCCCACCATGCACCCTCTCTTTAAGGTAAACAGATAAACAACTGCATGTATATCTGGATGATGTAATCATAATTACAAAGCCTGTCCATGGTTTGGTACCACGCCGCGAAACTTCTTTAAGGTATTTAAACAACTGCATGTATATCTGGATGATGTAATCATAATTACAAAGCCTGTCCATGGTTTGGTACCACTCCGCGAAACTTCTCGGAACAAAAGTGTTTGACAAAATGTAACCATTGTATTTCATCGTACGATATCCAAAAACAGGGCTTAACGTCATTTTCAGTCAACCCGTACTTTGAAGTTAATGGTTTCGTTCAGTAAGATGATTCTACTCCATATATTTTTTTTTTCATTTTATCATTTAGCCATAACAAAATATAAACTATTAACTTACTAATTAACTAGGGTGTAAAATTCCTGTTAATTACTGTTGCCTAACACTTTACTATTATCTATTTACAGCTAAATAACTACTTACTGACATTAATAAGCCATTTAATAACCATTTATAGAAGACGTCTTTTTATGAAGTGCTACCCAGTTGTTTAGCTCCTATCATGCAAAGACTGTATCTCATAGAAACTGATTTTCTCCTTGCAGATCCTCTTTCCACATATCCGGTACACACTCCACATCAACATCCTCGCAAGGAGTAACCTGATATCCAAAGATGGAGTCCTTCCTCTGGTATGCATATACAGTATGCCTGGTATTCTCCTGGGTGGTCAAGTCCAAAAATGTGCTTACCTTCATTAGATGGTTGGCAGAGCTTTTTTTTTTCCATGTTGTTTATAGTGCTGGCAAAATTAACTGATTAATCACATAATTAATCAAAAAAATTAAAAAAATAACTCAGATTAAAAAAATTAACTCAGATTAAACCTAATGGATATGGTTCCATTTTATGGCATGTATTTTGTTCAATTTCAGCGAGAAAATGGCTCGGCTATCAAGTCAAACTATACAAAAATTATGGCCTAGCTCCTGACTAAGCCATTTAGTATCAGGGCGTTTACAGGGCAAAATAAGGATCCAACATTTTGCGATTAATCAGATAAATTTTTTAGACAGCATTTGACAGCACTAGTTGTTTAGTAAAAGAAACATCAAGAGAGGAGATACGATTTTATTTATGATATATACAATAGTATTATGTGTATTAAAATGTATTTGCAGCTCTGATTTGATCATATATTATCAAAAACAATAGGTTTTAATGTTTTTTTTCTTCAAGCAAATACATGGAAATCTATAGGTAATAATCCAATCAAACTTGAAAAAATCAACCACTCTAGTAAGAGTTCAAAAGGACCCGCCTTGAAATGTTAGAAATGCTAGAAAACGCGGGGAAAAAAACTTTCTGATGGCTTATATTTGAACTTCAGATAATATTTGTCCATCGACTTTCTGTATAAATTTTACCTTGCTCCTGTCTGGACATGCTGCAGAATATTTGCTTTACAAATCCAACTGTGAAATTCTTAAAAAGAAACATATCATCTTCTATTATAGTGTAGCTATAGCTTTCTGTAGCAGAGGTTGAAGCAAAACTATTTATTGTAAGCGAACAATAAGCGATCATTACTTTAAAAAAAATACAATAAAATAGACGGTGGACCCATCTCTCTTCAGTGGTCTTTAGAGAGGCTCAGTCTTAACTTGCTACTCATTATAAAAGACAGTGATTCTTCACAACGAGTTTATTGACCATAAAAATTTGCATATTACAAACATGCTAGTAATGACACTAGTAATGGTGTTTCATTGATGTAGAGAAATTGCAGAGGCTTTTGCCTTAATGGAGATATCTTCATATCAATAGAAAAGGCAAATCAGCAAATTTGGAGTTAAAAAATTTTATAAAGTATAATTTTTTAATTACTCTATTTGATATCATTTTAAATAGCTGGTATCGCTTACGACCTGAGCTTTGTGCTTAAAGAAAGAGGTAGTAATTTGTTGGTGACATGCATGCTTATATGTTCATTACATTTAATCGCTTGCTGACCTCTCCTTGCCGAGTCGTCTTTCTGACTTCCTCAAACAGTCCATACTCTGTCTTTGTCGAGTCTTTTATCTTTCTTTGTCGAGTCTATTATTATTTATTATTATGTATACAATTTTTTGGTTGGTCTGCAGTACGTGTGGCCTTGATTACGCTCGCCTGCTAAAGTTATGAAACATAAAGTCGTTTTTCTCTGATATATGATCGAGTTTAGACCGCCAACAAGCGAAAACAACTACTCCTCTTCAGCATTTTGTCTCTCTTGATCAATTTTTTTTCATTCTTTTTTACTTTTTCATTGAGCGATTTTTTTTTTTCTGTCTTAGATTTTTGTTCATTTATTGCCCTGTATGTCATGCACATTTTCTGCCTTCTCTCTGTTACTGACAACTTAGAATTCAGGAATGAGTGACAAAACAATGGCTGATTTGCTAAAACGTGCAACAGCTGGCCTGACCTACAGCTCCCTCTGTCTGCCTGACAACATCTCTGAGCGGGGCCTCGACAACGTCCCCAACTACTACTACAGAGATGATGGCATGCAACTGTGGAACATCATCAACAAGTACGATTAACAGTAGACTATTAGTAACTATTTGTGAAAGAAATTATATGATCACAAGGAGTTTATAGTGGATCTTTACATAGTAATCACATTCTACTGATGAGTTATTGGCTCAATGTAAATAATCAAAGTTTCGACAGAATATTTACTGTATTCACCCATAATGTAAGCCTATGAGGGCTTATAATGGCCATAAAGTGGGTGATAACACACACAAAACCACAATGCTATCATTATTTTCAGTTTTATATAGTTTTTGGAAAGCTATTTGATGTCACATCCAAAACATCACTTCAATAATACAACTTTTCCCAAAATAACCCAAATCAAAACCAATTTATTTTACATTTACAAATTGTGTCTACTATGGTGTCCTGTTTAGTATGAATGGTATAATATTTACGTTTCTCTGGGAACTTCACATACTTATTATGAAAACTGTAATCTCCCAACTTGTCCATTTCTTGTCACGTCCTTAACCCAAATTGAAAGGCTCATATTCTTATAATGTAAATCATGATCTGACCTTTCAGTGTTTACCTGTATTCAGCCACACAGTTTGCATTAAAAAATGTACAAAATTGTGAAATACTGCCTTGGCTCAGTGGGCTACAGCGTCATACCATTACTCCGGGGACCTGGGTTTGAGTCCAACCCGAGGTCATTTCCCGATCCCACCCCATCTCTCTCTCCCACTCGTTTCCTGTCCACCTCTATACTGTCCTATCTGATTAAAGGCATAAAATAATGCCTGCAAATGTCACACCCATAACGCCCCCATCTGATTGTTGACAGGTATGTCAGAGGAGTCCTTAAGCACTACTACAAATCTGACGATTACGTTCAGAAGGACACAGAGCTTCAGGACTGGATTAGTGACATTTTTGAAAAAGGATTCTTGGGGAATGATAGCACTGGTGAGTTTGAAATAGTCATAGATGCATCTATCAATTTCACTTATTAGTTCAAATTAAATGGCATTATTTCTGTCATTTGTCATAGTCTTAATTTCTTGTCATTTGTCCATTTTTTAAAACAAGAAAACAGCCTTTGAGGCATGACGGCACAGATTAGTTTGAAACAGTCACCAATGCTTCAGTGACAAACATGTTTACAATATTTTATTTCTGGCAATAATGTCATTTGTGGTGCTTGTCAAATAGCTCAACCACAGAAATTTTATTTAAAAAAAAAATGATCATAAGCTAAATTGTTTCTGGGAAAATGAAACAGTGAGGTCATGTTCCCTTTCTTTTGCAGGAATACCAACGTCTTTCTGTACAGTGGAAAGCCTTGTGAAGTTTGTTACCATGGTGATTTTCATTTCATCAGGCCAACATGCGTCTGTCAATAACGGACAGGTAATGTGACAGAAAAGACCATAATTATGACATACTTCCTTCAGTCAATGATGTAAGAGTGCACACTCTTGGAGGTGCTGCTAGGCAAGGTTAACTGTAAATAGAATTTAGCGCACACTCACATCTTCTTTTTAATTCTTAATATTCTTAATATTATATATTTAATTTTTAATATCTTCTCTTGTATTTTCAATTATACCTAATGGTTATGCTATTACCGGTAAGCTGTTGAACCCAAAATGTTTAACTTTATTCGAAGCCTTCCATTTACCTTGGATTACCTTGGATTTACCTTGGAGCATTTTTTACATTTTATTTTATTTTTATTTCGCTCGCTCGCTCCATATTTTTCCTCCATCACATTCTCCTAGTTTGCCTTTTGACAACTTCATGTACCTGCACCTGGACATCCATCCATGATTGTTTTTTTTTTGTTGTTTGTTTGTTTTCGTCCTTATGTCCCCCAGTTTGACTTTGGTGCGTGGATGCCCAACTTCCCCAGTGCTCTCGGAAAGCCCCCACCCAAGGAGAAAGGCCAAACCACTGAGAAGACCATCATGGAGACCCTGCCTGACCAGGGCACAACAGTGGCCATAATGGGCACCCTTAAGCTACTCAGTAGGGACAGTTTAGACCATGTGAGTGTCTTCACACTTGTAATCATTTGTACTGTTAAGTTACCAGCCTCATGTTACTGATGTTGATAACTCAATAACCATTTCAAGAGGACAGTTTTAATCAGTGGTTAAAGTGGGATTTGGCAGGAGGGAGAACTCCCATATTTTGTGTCGGCACAAACAAAGACAAATGTATAGAAGAAGAATTGGATGATATTGTTCATTTATCTGAGGTGCCGGCACTGCGTACCCCCGCGTTCCCCCCCACTTTAACCCCTGGTTATAATAAATGCTACCATACATGGTTTCAGACGTAATTACAGTCATTGGCACACACTAATATAATGATGTTCCACTTTGTCCACAGTATGCCTTGGGCTATTTCCCTGAGGAATGGTTTGTGGGGGAAATCCCTCACAAGTTTATGAAGCACTTCAAAAAAGATCTGGAGGGGCTGTCACACCTAATTGAGGAGAGGAACACCAAACTTGACCTGCCCTACACCTACCTGGACCCGAAGAACATAGACAACAGCATAGCCATCTAAGAGGCATCCCAGCAAACACGGAACGTTATGGGAACCTTAACTAACGTTACCTCCTGGTTCTCCTGTGGTTATTGGTTCAGATCACGTTAAAACTCTTAACGTTACAGTGTGATAACTTTGTGACCATCCGAAAAACGTTCCCTCATGGTTATTTTTTAAAATTGTATTTATATTACAATCTGATAGATATTATGCGTAAATTATCATTAAACAACTTGATTTTGATTGTTTATGATAATAGATTTACGATATCTTAATTTTATGACTCGCAATTAGTGATGTATCAGAGCTAACTTTTTTTTTTTTTTGTAACAATGTAAACAATGTCGTGGTCCAGCGGTAACGCACCCGCTATTATTGTGGTTATTATTAATATTTTTCTCACAAAATGTCACGTTAGGATAACGTTGCGGGAACGTTCGCCTAACCAGAAATGCAAACCAACAGCTAACGTTCTAGTTCCATTTAAAAAACTTTCCTGGTGCCCCTTCAGACAACCAAAGCTACTTTCAGGGAACGTTCTCATACCCGGCAGAAAACCTTCCCGGAACCAAAAAATGTTACTGGGGATGTTGCATCATCACTGTACGTTCAAACCAAGAGCTACTAAAGTGGTGCATTGGTAGCATAGTGCTTAAAGGAAAATACCGGAGTGGATTCAAGCATAGCCCTGTTGAAAGAGCTTGCTTAATGCGCTAGTTAGCTAGTGGAACAAAATAATTTGGTACAGCACAGACCGAACACGAACGCAGATGTTTAACGTTCGTGTTAGGTCTATGCTGTTTGAAATTCTTTCATTTCATGCGAAATATATTGCTGTTAGAAGGCTCATGGAGCAGGGCTATTCTTGATTTCACTCCGGTATTGTCCTTTAAGGACTTCAACTCTATTGGGCTAGTAGTCTACAAGTTGTAGGTTTGAATCCTGGCTGCCACCGTTGTGTTCTTGAGCAAGGCACTTAACCCTAAGTTGCTCTTGGGGAGACTTGCCCTGAAGTTGATAATTGACAAATGTAAGTGACTTTGGATAAAAGTGTCTGCTAAATGCATAAATGTAAATGTACTAGAGCTGTAAAATCACTTTTTTCGCTTGAAAAAGCAGCTGATAAAATGTGTGTTCACTCAAATCGCTCAGTATGTGACTGTTGTCATTCTATTTATAGCCCAGCATTTAAATTTCACAGCTGAAGTGTGTCGTAGCAAATTTGCAAATTTGCATAAAGTTGACAGTTTATTTTGTTTTGTTTTTTTGTTTTTTTACTTTTTTCAGTCGCTAATATCGCCCAACTTTTACAGCTGGTAGCTTTTGTCGCTCTTGCCCATAGAAAGTGAATGACTTCTGACGATTTTACAGCTTTAGTAGCTCATGGTGTGAACGTACAGTACAGACCAAAAGTTTGGACACACTTTCCCATTAAATTATTTACTTTATTTTCATGACTGTTGCCTTCAGTGACAATCTACAAAATAAACAAACGTATGAATGAACACGTGGCATTATGTACTTAATAAAAATTGTGAGAACTGAAAACATGTTTTATATTCTTGTTTCATCGAAGTATACTTTTTTTTTGTTTTGATAACTGCTTTGTCCTCTTTTTATTTTTTGGATGAGCTTCAAGAGGTAGTCACCTGAAATGGTTTTCCAACTATCTTGAAGAGTTATTCATTCCCAGAGATGCTAAGAACTTGTCGGCTCTTTTGCCTTCACTCTGCGGTCCGGCTCACCCCAAACCATCTCGATCGGGTTCAGGTCCAAAAGTTTGTCATAATCTCACACTTTTTTTGTTAAGCACATAATTTCATATGTGTTCATTCATAATTTTGATGCCTTTAGTGAGAATCTACAATATAAATTGTCCTGGAAATAAATGAATCGCATTGAATGAGGGGGTGTGTCCAAACTTTTGGTCTGTACTGTACATCTAGCCTAGTAATTCTGCTACACAGTATTTGACCAGGTTTGCCTCAAAATATGGCTTTAGAGTTGACTATTTTATTATTCAAGAGAGAATGTTGGTTCTGAATTCAAATGAGTAACCTTTCCCATGCAGCCTATAATAAAGAAATTGAAAATAATACAACGTGTAAGAGTTTTATACCTTCAAACCGTTGCAATAAGAAATTTCAGTATGGTAAGTCTGACATCTTTCAACATCCAGTCTGGCAACACATAGGCTTGGCTTTGTGATATTTGGTGTTTTAACAGTCTAATATAAATGGTCTTACTGTGAAGTTGTGCTCACTATATCAATCAATAAGGTTAGTACAGTTTGTCACCTGGTAAAAAATTGTTTTCAGAAGTAAAAACAGTGTAGCCTGACATAGCCCGACCATAATATTGCTGTTCATCCGTATTCATGGTCAGGAGGTTCTTTAACCTGACGCGATTATAGGGCGGGGAGGAGGGCATTCAGTTCTGGTTTGAAACGATTGGACTCCTTGTCTAATCAGCTTCTCTTATTGGCCGGTAGTCTTTCTACCGATGTTAACCCGCCCCAGAAGACCATCCCCAGACCATGGATATGGATGAATAGTCGTAATATGATCGGGCTATGTCAGGCTAAAAACAGTGTTTCCATGGCTATAATAAGGAGTTTTATGAAGACAATCGGAGGACAAGCGTAGAAGAAAAATCGACAAAAGTGGGCAGGGCAGAATAAGAAAGAAACCATATTGGATTGAAACTGGTCAATCGCCACCAAAACTTTTATTTAAGATTTACGGCTGTTTCAGACTGTACATGTCTGTCGACGGTGCTATGTTGCGCCTGTCGAAAAGTTGAAAAATGTTCAACTTTTTTTTGCTGGTGACGGATGCGTCCAACGAATCAGAATTGAGAGAATTGACTCCCCTCCGTCTGTCCCCTCCCCTGCCGTCCGTCAAAGGGGCAGTCTGAACCTAACGTTAGCTTGGTGCTCATTCAACTCCTTTGTCCCAAAAAACACTTGAAAAGATGTCAGGAGTCCACTTCTTATATTCAACTGTTTACTTTCAAGTCAGCATTACATAAATAAAACATGTTGTCTACAAAAGGGCCATCCACAACTTAATAGAGTATGGAGAGAGAGAGAGAGAGAGAGAGAGAGAGAGAGAGAGAGAGAGAGAGAGAGGTCAAAACATTATTTCTCTACCATTTCTATCAGGGTATCAGGATCACATTAAAAGTCCTATCTTAATTTCACCAAGCAAATAAAATGCATATTAACATGTATAAAAAATATTCTGTTACCTTCATGGGAAAACGCAAGCACTGAGACCAAAATGCTATTACCAACAAAGGTAACTCCAGGTAAAGGTCTTAATAACCAATTTTCATTAAAACGTGAACTATTCCGGGTCATTCCACGCCAACTCACCTAAGGAAAATAAAGCATTATCGACTTAAATGAGCTGTGTGTAGGATTGTGGCCAAAATTGGTACTACAATGAGCTGTGTATTTTGAAAATGATTGTAGTACCAATTTTGGCCACAATCCTACACACAGCTGATTTAAGTTGATAATGCTTTATTTGCATTGCTTAAACATACAATTTTAGAAAACGTCCAATACAAAAAATGTTAACCTTAATGTAACTGAGCAATTGGCAAAGTTTCATTGTGATATGTCTTAATTTAAAATCCTACCCCATTCACCTGTTGTGCGTCATCTAACACATTTTCAAAAAAATGTGGAAAAAAATTGGACACTAACACATCTCTGAAATTTTCATATGTGCCTGATATAAAGGTGGTCTTTCAGAGAAAAAAAATGGAAGCATTCTAACAAATCCCTTTTGGTCTCCAGTGGTCCCAAAGTAGCCAAAAAACACCCTTTTCAGCTTGGAGGCCATGTTTGAGCCTCTGGCACCTGCTCATCGTTGCTTGCAAACATTTTTTACTTTCAGTACTTGAAGAACCAAGGTAAAACTACAATTTCAGAAAGTTTCGCAACAAAATATTGAAAACCGAAAGAGATGTGGAATTTTGAAATGTAAAGATTTGATGCTCGAGGACAAGCATTTATGTTATTCTATAACAGTAGATGTTTTGCATAAAACAGGCTAAATTTCAACTAGAAATCATTATTGGGATCATATCTAGACATGGTGAAAATTACAGGCTTATCCATTGAAATCCCTTTAATTGGTGAGGCCTAATATAGAGAGATGCATATAGGCTCATTTGCCTTTAAAAGGTATATTTCAAGAATTTATTGAAGGAAAATGGTTTGGGGTAGAGCTTTGATATTTGGCAAGGTTACATTTCTCAGAGAGGAGTATAAATGTGATTTTTTTCAATGAAATCCATGACATGAACTGGGAAAATTTCTGAAAATTGGGTGAGTTGGCGTGGAATGACCC
>JAODXP020001037.1:12500-21166 GCA_027497455.2 Sardinella longiceps | reverse complement strand
GGGCCAATTCTGAAAAGTGCTTCCGTTAAGACTTTTGTGGACATGTTGGGGTAAAAGATGACAACCTATTTTTTTAGTTAGAAGGCACCCATAGGTGAAATACTAGGGTGGTTGTCAGGCTGAAAAATTATTTTTATGACTTTTGGAAGCAATTTTATGCCAATTTTCAGTTTTTTTGTTCAACACAACATACATACAGTAAATGTTGAATATCTCCACAACCACAAGGGCCACATACATAAACTTGGTATCCAATGAAAGCTTACACTTATGGGATGCCTGTAAATGTGTCATAATGAAAATATATATTACATTGTTGGAGAAGACAGAGCTAGAACATGTAAAAATCAATCTCCGCCTAAAGGGAACCACATTTTAAAGTGAATAGCAGCTTGGAAACATAAGATAGTAGCTTAAAACCTCCATCAATCACTACCCCTATCTAGGGGACAGAGTCATGCCAAGTTTAAATTTTGTAGTGTGAGACCAGGCAACACTGCACAGGTTTTAGCACTTTAATGTGCAGGCGGAAATCTAAATTTATAGCCATTGGTTCCAATTTAATTCAACTACCAGACTGTAAAACCAATTATATTTATTTGACATAGGCCTATCACAATTCTCAGGTCTTTAGAGTTAATAACTATTTTAGAAATAAAATAACTGTTTGGTCATATGGCAGATATTTATAACATATGAGGGTTTTGAGAAAATGTTCAATAAACTCAAACAATACAGCTGGTAGGGTTAGAACTTTTCCCTATCTTGTCAGGGAGCCATAGTCTGGAAAGCTCAAGAAAATGTGTCGAACTTGACATTGTCTTATACTTTTTATTTTCTTTTTTTCTGTTAACTTTGACCCTAAGAACCAATAATTGGAGGGTCTGCTCTGCTAGAAATATCAATAATATAAATAATAAAGGGTGCAGACATTAAAATGACCAAACACCCTTTATTTTTATCAGGAAAATGCGAAAAATGATTTACAGTAGTCAATGTCATTCTTTTCACTAAATAGTATACTCATTACACATAAATAATCCTAAAAATCCAACCAGAATCATAGAATCTGTGATGATTTCACAACAAGTTAGCAATGAACAAGCTCTGAACCTCAATGGAATTTTAGACCACTCTGAAAATTCCAAGACATACTGGACATTTAACATGGTTGGGGAAGATAACACACATTAGCATCTAGAGTAATTAATAATAATAAAAAGATAGACAATCCTTAGTAGGAGCGCCAATGACTTTCCTGTATCTCTGATGTGGTAAGCCATGTGGGCCAGTGCTAGCACAGTAGTTAAGGAGCCAGACTAATGTGCTAGTAATCTGGAAGTTGTAGAAGTTTCATAGAAAGTACCTCTAATAGTAGCCTGATTGCCATTGACTTTCAAAGCTCTAATAGACTTTGGTCTGACCAAGAGCCCGTATAACAAAATTTCTCAAAGCGCATGGTTGACCCGCCTCCCTCAAATGCCTCGGTTTGCTACTGGTCGATGTTAGAAAATGCTGTGCCGAAGCAAAACCAATCACACCACTCTTTCCTCTGACGTGTGTGACGCGAAGGGAATTGCTTGAACAAGACTGAGAGCCGTTGGAGCTGCTCAAAGCAGTTCCCCCATTTTGGGGAATTCAGAAGTCCTGCCCGATCAGCAGCTGGCCAGACCAGCGACAGCAATGCCGAAGGTGTTACATCACTGGGAGGGCGTGCCAGGCTACTCTAATAGGCCTTTTTGAGAATTACTGTTGAAGCCATTCTCCCACTTCAGCATCTGGAAAATGATGGATCCCAGAAACTTGAGAGCCCACTGTTTAATCGCAAGGACATGTCTTGTGCCCCGCCTGACACACACGGCCCACTAGTGGTTCATGCCAGAGGTACACTGCTATAATGTTGAGTTCTAGGTTGTATTGTCGGCATCAAATCACTTATCATCCATCCACATGGCGATACACTCATCACTATCCTGGATGAGCCCAATGATGTTGATATGGTGTGCACATTGTGGGAGCTTGACAGCTGGGTCTTTAGAGGTATTTGTGTAGAGGGAGAACAGCAGTAGGGCAAAGACACATAGTGCTGGTTGTCATTGTTCCAGATATGATATCTCCCAGCTGCTTACTGTATGTTGGCTCATGTCAGTCAGGAAGATGGAGAATGGAGATCCACTGACAGATGACAGGAGATACTATGAGCAGATGGTAAGGATTTTAGGTATGGTAACTCCACAAACGACATGGTAGCATAGGCACGTCTGCTCAATGTGTTGTAGATTGAAATGCAGTCACGTTCACTCCCACTTTCCTGTTGGCAAACTATAGGGGATCCAACTGGTGACTTTAGATTTGGCATTACTAGACATTCATTGGACTTAGGACACAGGTCAGTAATCATTCAATCCCATGATGGAGGGTTTTTCGGGATAATGGTGGTGCTTTTATAGCAAAAGGGGACTTTACACAGATCCGGTGATCTGTTCAAGCTTTGCGTCAAACTTGGTACCACTTGGACAGCACAGTCCCTGAGACAAGAGCTGGTTAGTCCTTCACCATCCCACAAAGTCTTCCACAAGGCTCCTGTACTCCCTCTTCCTGTCCATCTTTGAGACACCCAATAATTGGAGTATCCATCAAAGAATGTCTGCATATGGCATGATTCGAGTTGTACTTGATGTTTGTGGTGTTCAAGGTGAACAGTGCAGGAGAGAGAGCAGTTCTATATGGATTTTCTGTGCGGCCGACTATTTAAAATATCCAGTATCATTCGGACATTTCAGAGTAGCCTATAATTCCATTGAGGCTCTGAGCCTGTTGATTGCAGTTTTATTCACTTGTCTGTAGATTACTGGCATATAAACATACAGTTTGGTGAAAAGCATGACATATGGCTATTATTTGTGTAAAATTGATAAGATATCATATTGGAATATCCAAAAAGAATCAGATCACCGCACACAGTACTGGGTTTTGCTGATTTTATTTTCTCAGGTGAACAATGCGTTTCGCGTGTGTCACTTCATCAGGTTTACTCCCATACAGACTTTACAACCCATCAGACTTTGGTGTTAGAATTTTAGTTTTTTGTTTGAGGCCAATAGAAGAACATTGGTGTTCTATTCTATGAAAACACCTGTTGCAATAACCTTAACTCTACCCATTGCTTCAGGCTTCATAAAATAACCGGGCTGACCAAAGTGGTGCAGTACTCCTTTGGTAGACTGAAATACATTTTTGTAAAGGTCTGGTTTGAACATCAATTGGATAATATTGCAAGTAGGCTAGGCCTATCAAGGAAGCAATTAAGAGTTAAAATCCGATTTTGCCACTTTTAAGAATACAGTCATAAAATGGAGAAAAAATCATTTTCCAGGCTGACAACCTAGCTAGATTTCATGTTAAGGGGTCAAATATTAATACTATGTATGTTGTCAGCTTTTACCCTGAGGTGTCCGCACAAGTTACAATATCAGTTTTGGCCCCCTGACTATGATGAATCATTAGATATTCAGAGATGAAGTAATGCATGAATCATGAATGAATCATGAATGAATTCATGCATTAATTCATGATAATTCATGTACCCTTACCGCAAAGTGTTACCGTCACAGTAACTATATCCTAGTATAGCATCCATAACTCTTCAAAGATTCCCAAAAAACTCAAATCAGCTGCATTCAGTGAACATTTTCTATCAAAGCACATGCCATTCACTCCATTCACTTATGCCACCATTATGCCTTTATCACTGCCCTAGATTACGCAGCATGTAATGACATGGTAACAATCATATAATTACTAGTTAATTAGCACAAGCAGCAGCGATCCTTCAACACCTTCCTAGAGGGCTAATAGTCCAAACACCATCTATAACACACTAACGAGCATGAGGTGCTAAGACAGGACTGCGGGCTCGTTATGTAAGCATATGCAAAGCATTACGTATGATTATATTGAGTAGTGTTCTGAACAGCTACCTCCTAATGATAATTACTGTGATATATTCAAACTGTCATAAGAGGTCATGTAGGTAGATATGCAAGCAATTTGCGTTTAATAGCACTTGCTGACATGATTAACAAATCACTTTTAATTAAAACCTTGTTCATGGTGGCAAAAATATAAGTACTACAATTAGGAGTAATCAAATATGAGAATAATTGCCATAATATCAGAACTTTGCATTTATATCAGAAAGTTGCATTTCCTGCTCAATGGTGTTTTTTTGCCCCCAAGGGCACTTGCCAGGAAGTACAGCCTAAAAGGCACTGCCCTTACCCTATTCCTAACCCTAACCCCCTCCAACCCCATCCTAATCCTAATCTGAGTGGTGTAGTGCCTTGAAGGCAGTGTTGCCTGGAAGGCACCATTGAGGGCAGAAAAATACCAAAGACCACATTTCCTGCATGCAGGTTGTATTATCCCCAACCTGATGAAGTAAAGACAAAGAGTCTGGTCCAAAAATGCTGTTTCATTATTCAGCAAAAGGCATGATCTGCTGAAGCCTATTTCTTCAATTTAGCACTGTTGGAGTTGAACCAATAAAAGCAAGCCCTGGTGAAAGATGCTGTGAAAATGTTTGATAGAATAATCTGTTTTAGTACATTTCCATCTCCTTGTAGTTCTGCTCTTTTCTCTAACTGTGTTCCAGGCCCAGTAAGAGATGGAACCAGACAGGGACTATTAGGAAAATGGCTGCTGAATTTGAGAGGAAATGATTGTGAGTCTAAAGTGATAGTTTACTAAACATCAAATATAGATTCACAGTTTGTATGTGTGTGTGTGTGTGTGTGTGTGTGTGTGTGTGTGTGTGTGTGTGTGTGTGTGTGTGTGTGTGTGTGTGTGTGTGTGGCTGCTTGTTTATGTGTTTGAAAAAGTGAGAGCCCAAACATGAGTCTTCAAAGACAGAGTGGGAGATAAATCAAAAAAGATTTCTACAAAATACACAAATAGAAGGGACAGACTCCGGCAGCACCAAAGTCAGTCTCAAACTGAGCCTCCTTTGTGATGGGTCTCTGAAAGAAAGTCTCCTCGATTCAATTTCCATTTTATTGTACAATAAAGTATTAGGCAAGCCTAAATCAATTTTACACCCAAGCTCATTTCTGAGTCAATTAAAAAACTTTGATCAAAACCGCAACAGCTTTAGAGCAGTTGACCGTGTTGAGGATTACTGCTAACATAACTCAGTGTGCAAGAACACAAAGAATAGGAGCTCATAATGAGGATTTCATAATTGGTGGTGCTGATGCAATAAGGAGCCTGTGAAAATGCAGCAGAATTACAGCTGTCTCCGACAGGCCAATCGGGAAGCTCCTGCAGACTGCTGATTTGCAGGAGGTGACTCAGACTGGCAGTCAACTCCGCACTGTTCCAAACTGCAGGTAAGGCCCTTTTGAAATCTTGTAACAATGTGGTGTTAATCTTGGAATGATTCATATTCTTTTGAATGAGTGTAGGCTGTGCTTTAAAGCATAGATTTTATTCATAATATGGTATATTTTATTTCACCTGACCTGTATGATGTTGTGTAGAGAACTTTGTGATGCCATCAATTTAAAGCTGTCCATTCTGTCTCAGATGTTGGAAAATGGACACTGTCATATCTATAACATTATCATGTCATGAACCTGTCATAAATATTATTAACTTGTCATAAAATGTTTATGACCACTGTCATGAGGTTTCAATTACGCCTTGTCATGACAACTTGACATTGTCTAGGTTGTCTTCATTATGACATCTTGACATAACCAAAGTGACATTACCAGAAGTTGTCTTAGTTATGACAAGTTGATATTATTATTTTTTTGCGATGTCTTTGTTATGACAACTTGACATAAATCAGGATGACATTTAAAGAACTGGTCTTTGTCATGACAACTTGACATAAAAAGTGGTAAAGTAAAGTGGTAGCAATTTGAGTTGTCACTGACACTTCATGAAAGATAGAAATACTGTCATGACACCTTTATGACATTGGACTTGAGGTCCAAAGATGTATTCATTACACTGTCACAACTGTGTCATGACAGCCAGTCTATCCTTCATGACAGCTTACTGACAAATGTAACGTTTCCACTGAAGGTGGCATAATGGTGTCAGGACAACCAGTACACCCTCTCACCGGACTATCTGACCAAGCAATCTTAATAATGCACCATGAATACAAAAAAATTATGTCAAGTTGTCATGACAAAGACATCGCAAAAAAAATAATTTCAACTTGTCATAACTAAGACAACTTCTGGTAATGTCACTTTGGTTATGTCAAGATGTCATAATGAAGACAACCCAGACAATGTCAAGTTGTCATGACAAGGTGTAATTGAAACTTCATGACAGTGGTCATGAACCTTTTATGACATGTTCATAATATTTATGACAGGTTCATGACATGATAATGCCATAGATATGACAGTGTCATGTCATGCTTATGAAGGTACCTTCAAGTAAAGTGTTACCAAAAGTTTTATATGGCCTAGGATGGCCCAGATCTCATTTCTGCTGAGAATGGACTAGGGATTTCAGGCCAACATTTGGGTGGGATATTTAGGCCTACATAAATATTCAACCTGGAGGGTCACAAGTAGCGCATGGATAGTGTCTGTACATGGCTATCTGACTAAAGTAGTGTAGCCTACTTAATTGCAAAACAAAAACTAACAAAGCATTCGTCACCTTTGGATGTGGCATTTGATTGACATAAACCCAATCAGCCAGTCTAGCCAGTCTGCTTATTCTGTGTGTATCATGGAGGAAGCAGACGTCAACTACTCTGATCCCTTGCTGTGCACTACACTGTAAAAAAACGATTTGTAATGGTTACTTGAAAAATGAGTGGAAACTCGTTTCCTCAAATGAATTAAGTAACTATAACTTATCTTTTTCAAGTTAAAAGCACATAACATCTAAAAAGACTAGATGTACCGCGTGGCGGTACAAAATATGACCGCCGCTCAGTTCTGCACATGCATATATATGATGCTTGTCAACTTGTTTGTAACTCTATATTGAATGAAACTTGCCTCATCCGAGGTCAGTGCCGGCGGCCATCTTATGTGTGTCACAAGTATGGAAATGCCTGTGACCAGTCAGTACCGCTTGGGTGGAGTGGTTGGCAATGAATGAGTAAATGAAGCAAAAATATTAAATAAATAATTTTAGCTGCAAGGTAAAATAGTTTAGTTAAGTCACAGTCAGTTATTTTGGCTGAGAAGTAATTAATCCAGCCGTGTTACTACCACCAGTGAACAGCACAGGAAGCGGCGACGATCCCACTGAAGCTAGCTGCTACGCCAACCTTCAGTGGGATCATCACCACTTGTAGCTGCTTCAGTGGGATCGTCGCCGCTAGCTAGCTGCTACGCTAACCTTCAGTGGGATCGTCGCTGCTTCAGTGGGATCGTCACCGCTAGCTAACTGCTACGCCAACCTTCAGTGGGATCGTCGCCTCTTCCTGTGCTGTACAGGTGGTGCAGCTGGATTACTACTCGGCCAAAATAACTGACTGTGACTTAACTAAACTATTTTACCTTGCAGCTGCAATCAATGAAATGATTAATAAAACTATAATTTATTTAATATTTTTGCCTCATTTACTCATTCACTCCACCCAAGCGGTACTGCCTGGTCATGGGCATTTCCATACTGGTGACACACATAAGATGGCCACTGGCACTGACCTCAGATGAGGCAAGTTTCATTCAATATAATTCGGAGTTTCATTCAATATATTCGGGACTTCATTCAATATATTCGGGGTTTCATTCAATATATTCGGGACTTCATTCAATATATTCGGAGTTTCATTCAATATATTCGGGACTTCATTCAATATATTCAGAGTTTCATTCAATATATTCGGAGTTTCATTCAATATATTCAGGACTTCATTCAATATATTCGGCACTTCATTCAATATATTCGGGACTTCATTCAATATATTCGGAGTTTCATTCAATATATGCGGGACTTCATTCAATATATTCAAGGTTTTCTTTCATTCAATATATTCGGAGTTTCATTCAATATATTCAGGACTTCATTCAATATATTCAGAGTTTCATTCAAGGTTTTTCCCTGAACGGCTTGCCATAGAAAACATCAGTCCTGGATTTATTGACTTAGAAAATAAACTGAAACTACCATTCCTCCTGGGGGAAGTTGATACTTTTACTCAAATAGCCTCAGACTACTTACAGTCTTGCCACATTTTAAGGGTAGAGTCCACATGACCATCATCAAAATATCCACTAGTGCTTTTTCTTAATTTTATCTTTTTTTATTATTATTATTCCATATGTTTGTTTAAGTTGCATTTTATTTATTTAGTCACTACTTACTATTGTAATTCTCATTATTATTGTCATTATTATACATTAATGCTTTGGCAATATTGTATTTTTTTTACATTCATGCCAATAAAGCTTATTGAACTGAACTGACAGGCCTATCACCCCAAACCTGTAACGCTTTGGCTTAATAGCACCATCTACAGGTCAACAATTGTACAGTCATTAAATGTACATATAAATTCATTTGTTTTATAGCCCCCCATGGATGAAATTCCACAAAACTTGACATATTCCCACAGGATGTCAGGTTCATCATACACATTAAATTTGGTGCAGTTCCTAACATCTGATCTAAAGATAGGGGCA
>JAODXP020001037.1:0-7500 GCA_027497455.2 Sardinella longiceps | reverse complement strand
ACTAATCACTACAAATATAATAAAAGTATTAACATAAATCAATTAATTATCCAGTCCAAAATGTTTGAAAGTAGTAAGAAAATATCAACATGTGTATCGTTTTGTGTGTATGTCAAGCAGATATTAACTTTACTAGCAACAGAAATATGTGAAAAAAATAATGAAGCAGGTTGGAAATTTGATAGTTTATCCAAAATCTGACAACAAATGAATTGAAACAACATTTGAATCACCTGGCAAGGCCAGACACCAAATATAATTCTTTACTTTGATCCTTTCATCATTGAATGCATGCATGGGTACAAAGAATGCCTATAGCCTAGATAATTTGCTAGCCTATAGAGGCCAATGCCAATTTCACTCCATATGTTTGACTTCCACTATATGGCATCAACAGTAACAGTTAATGTCAAATTCAGACTACAGAATTGCATAAAGTGTTTCCTGGTTGGAGTGGAGCCCTGGAATGGTATTCATAGGCCAATCAACGAAAACAAGTCATCAAGTGTAAATTACTCCCTGACAAGATTAACAGCAGCCTTGTTGCAAGTTGTATTATGCCAAATATCTGGAGAAATCATACACAATGGACGAAGAGCAACAGCCAATCAGAGGCATGCTTGGCAAATAATATGAAGACCATGTGATGTGTTTTCATATTCATTTCATGAATATTTCATGTGTCCCATCACAACATGTTAAAGTCAGTTTTTTCAGAAGTCAAAGTTTCAGCATCTCACCTTCAGCATTTCACCAGAGTACATGTTTCTTCAGCACTTTGTTTTTGTGGGCTGTCATGAGACTTTAACTTACTGTACTAACAGAACAACAACTTTCTGCCCAAATAGTTCTGATATATTTTGTGCACAATAACAAGGTTGAAATACACAGTAACCCCTAAATAGTAAATAATCACAATAACAAAGCATGACAAAGGTAATGAAATTCAGTAGGCATGACTTTATACAGCCAAAGGTCGAGAGTGCTGTGCGAATGCGGACACACTCAACGACCCATTAATCTCAGGCCCTGTCTGTGCCAGCTCTTGTGGTGTGTGTGCACGGAGGTCACAGATTAGCCCTACGCACGAGCGCCCGAGTCTCGCTCACATAAAAGCAAGCTGCATAATTTGAACACTAGAGAGTTTTGTAGAGTTGTCGGCAGTCTCTCCAAGTTATGGCTGATATTGTGCAATAATGTGTAACCAGGTGTAAAAGGTTGAAACATGACATGAGTCAGTGTAGCTGAAAATGTTTGCTCAAAATGTAGCACTTTTCTTTATTAGATTGTGTTTTTTATTAGATTTCATTTTTTGCCTTTTTTGCCTTTTAAAATGACTGCGTTTTGTTTTACTCTTTATATGTAAATACTTTTAATGACAGTTTTATTGCAGTTTTATGGTGTGTATACAGAAAGTCATTTCATGAGCCGTCACATCATTATCAGACATATTTCTTTTATTATTTATGCCATTTATTTATTTATGTATCCACTTGCTTATGCACACACACTGCTTGGTTATATATCCGTAGCAGGCCCGTTTGAAGGGCCTCTGCATTAGGGAAGTGATTAGGCATGATGGGGGATTGATGGCCACATTAGCAACAACAAAAGCTAGCTGACGCCATTCAGTGAGCTGTCTGGCAGAGGCAGATCTGGCCCAGACACACTTAGTGGTTGGGATACAGATGATCATGTGACACACGCAGGCTTTGAGGATGTGGACATCCGTCCTGTTGTATGTGCACATGACAATATGGCACGTTGGGAGGATGAATGATGTCTCACATGCATAATAACCATGAACGGGGTTGTGGTCGTTTTTATTAATGTGTGAGTGAAAAATGTCTTTCATCATGTTGAAAAAAACAGAACTGCATTTAAAAGTAGGCTACTTAAAAAGAACAGGGAGCCAACTGTAGGCTATATATATACAAAACTACTGCATGTTGGTGTAATTGGTGTATTTGTTTATAGTTGTATGCATGCATGTGTAAGTGCGTATATGTGTGTGTGTGTGTGTGTGTGTGTGTGTGTGTGTGTGTGTGTGTGTGTGTGTGTGTGTGTGTGTGCGTGTGTGTGTGTGGCTGGATGTGCTATGGCCTAGTCACATCTGGTTGCTAATTATAGGAGGTCATAAGGACCACAGACACACAGACACACACACAGACACACACACACACACACACGCACGCACGCATGCACACACGCACACACACACACACACAGACACACACATACACACACACACACATTAGCATTTACAGAAGACCTTTTCGATAATATCCCCCTCAATTTTCATATTTGCGGCTAAAATTAGCATTTGAAGCATTTTCCTCCCTGGCTAAAATCAGCTTCTGGCATAGCCTTGTTCCAAACCCTTGGCTTATTCTGTTTCAGGAGCCAGCCTGACCTGAGGGACTGTGAAGTATTCCGCTGTGCAATATCTCTCAACCACACAAACACACAGACACACACACACACACACACATAGTGATTTTCATTTACAGTGACCCTACCTTTACAGTAAGGTATGTTCGTGTGTGTATGTGTACGCTCGTATGCGTGCTCATGCATGAGCGAGAGAGAAAGGGTTTTTTTTTTTTTCATTTTTAAAAGAGCAAAAGAGTTCAAGGATCTTTATTGTCATTTGTCACATTCATAGAAAAAGTTGATGTAAGAAATGTGTGGGTTAGGTCAAGAGTGAAGTACAGCATGTAGTGCTGTATGTCAGGTCGATACTGTGAGGGGGTACAGGGAAGGGGGTGGGGATACCGAGTCAGTGTAAGAACATTGTGTATGTGTACATTGTGTACATCAGACCTGGGCAAACTAAGGCCTGGGGGCCACATGCGGCCCGTTGAGCTATTTAATCCAGCCTGTGAAGCCTTCTCAAAATAGAATTGTTTCTCATTTAGCTAAGGTGACTTCAGAATTCAGAAATACAAATCCCCCCTTTTAACCCTGCATTTTAGCATGTCCTCTGAAGAAAGTGTGGATACTGGTTTGAGACTTGCCAATTTACTGCCATCAACCCCCATCAACCGGGTGACTGTTAAAACTCGGCCCATTCAAAATTTAAAACCCAATGTGGTCCTTCGGCCAAATTAACTGCCCACCCCTAGTGTACATATCGTAAGAAAGCTGTTTCTGCTACTGATATGAGGTATAGAAGGCTGAGGAAGACAATGTGCATCACTGTGTCAACACCCTCAGTGGAATTTAGTGCAATCAGACAGCTAGTCTATCATTTCCTTCAATTTCCATCATTGTGGCATTATGTTTTTCTTATTCTGTTTGGCTCTGTAAGCTGTTCTGTAAGCTACTGGATGACTGCAATTCCCTCAGTATCAATATTTATCTCTCTAAAGTATATGTCAGGACAACAGGAGCGGTTTCTGGCATAGGCAATATGGGCGGTCGCCCAGGGCGGCATCGTCGGGGGGGCGGCATCGCGGACCCGTAGTTTTTTTTTTTTGTTTTTTTTTGCGCACGCGAGCGCCGAAAAATGCAATCGCGGGTGAAGCGGTTTTGCTTCATTGTCTTTGGGAAGCTTTGGTATGGGTATATCTGCGCCTACAATGGAGGTATTTGGTATCAAATTAAAGTAGACAACCAGGCGCATGCATTGGTACCACTTGTAATGTACTTGAAAATAAGGGGGTTCAATTTCACTGTAAAGATCACTGGCATTTTGACAAGGGAAAAATCTTTATCTGGTGTTATAAACTTGGCTTAGTTATCTGCTGGAGTTCCATTTAATAACCAAGAGCTCAAAAAATAAAACTAAACACAAAATATATTCAAATCCCCACATATATTTACCCAAATGAGCATTGAACCTCAGTGTCCAGGGAAACAACTCTGTGACAGCAATGCCATAGTGCCAGACCTGATTATGGCCTATATCTGTATAGAAATGTCACCCCATGACACACACAAACACATTGTACTCCATCTGTCTCACACAGCTGCTCCCCAGGAGAGCATTAACAAGCAGAGGTCTGGAAATACTCAACCAGCAACCTACACTGGAGATAGAGATGGTAAGGAAGGCATATTGTCCATCGGCCATTATCGGAAAATCATTTCCAACAGGAGGAACAGGACCCTTGGGTCCTTTATTCATCCTAGGTGGGCTTATCTTTTATGATCAGCAGACAACGTACTATCACTTATTATATGGCTACGGTACTTGCCAAAACAATGAGAGAACAGATCACAGTCTTTTACAATTTTTTTTTATTATTATTATTTTTTTACCATTCTACTGCTTCAAATAATAAACAAATAGCTCACAAGACAACATGAAAAAATCTTTGGAATGGGGCTGAATTATTTTCAATTTTAAATGGAGATCCAAAGCAAGTGAATAATCTCTATTCGTGGAAAGACATGAGGATGTGAATCAGAAGCCAAAAAACTGTTGCCACTGACAGTGGTCATTACACATAAATACTGTTGAGAAGGCCCATTCAAAGTGAATGGAATATCCCACAGCATTTTCTATAGCCATATAATAATGAGACATATAGATGTGTCGTATGTGCCGATATAGGCCTGCTATGTTCCATTATGTTTGCACTATATGTGCTTAGCAGTTGAGTTGCTTTCTGCTTGTTAGTGGCTCTCTGTAACGATTGCTTTAGCCACGTGCAGGGCTTTACGAACTTTAACACACAATATAACAACACTATCCCAACTGCACCTTTGTGCTCTTAGACCCATTATTTCCATCAGCTTTCCACGCATTACAATAGTTTGCCACAGCGCCGAGCAGAAATCGGCGAGCTCTGGTAAACGCCACGGGCAGAGGCAACTACTCTTTTATACCGTCTCCCCAGCGACCATCGCAGTGCAAATTGCTTTGCTTTATATCTGAAAGAGCCATTACTGTTACATTCAGGGGTACTTTTGACAGGCACCTCAGCACTAGGGAATGTGGCCTGTTTACTTCATTCGCCTCATCTGAGATTCATCATCAGTCCTCCAGGCCACATTCACATAAACTCAAAGCCTTTTTGCTTGCGGTGGACATTGGGCAGTCAGTGGCTGCAGAGCGTTGGCCAGATTTGCAGCTAGCATTCAACATGAGCTGCTGCTGTTGGTGCCAGGGTGCCACTTTCAGCTCTGCCCAAAAAACTGTCATCACGGAGTGCCAATCATCATGTTTTGCTCTGCTCTACTGACCGCAGCTTCCTATTAGACTGCCCACAAGTCACCACTGGAGCAAGGCTGGTCAGAATGTGTGTGTGTGTGTGTGAACTCTGAGCTGAGACCGCTGGATGATTAGTAGGCTAATAAATATCTAAATTCAGTGCCCCAGTATTTATAAGCAAGATATAAGCTGTTATGAGTGAGTGAGTTATTACCATTTATGGTAACACCAGTATTCTTAAAGCATTATAAATGCATTCATAAAGGGTCATAATACATTCATAAAGTCTTGTAACTAATGGCATTAGTGTTCATAACTGTTTATACATTCTCATGTCTATTCTCATATAGCATTATAATGTTATCTTATAGGTTATATTTGTCCTTTTATATGTCAATTTGTTCATGCTGCATAATGATGAGTTACAAGTGCTCAGTGCATACTCTAAAGTAAGATGAGCACATAATTACTCATGAAAATGAATAAGGCACCATAACACACACTAAGTAAAGTGGTATGTTCCCCTAGTATTAAAAGTTCAAAGAAGGTTTGAATGCTTTGTGGTACATCAAGTTATTAAGGTTTATATGATGATAATATAATGCCTTATGAGTACAGTCATTAGGACATATAATCACTCTGTTATACGCCTTTATAAATGCATTATAAACCTTTATGAAATCATTTATAATGCTCTATGAATACTGGCTTCATAGAAAGTGTTATTTATTTATCTATTTATTTATTTATTTATTCATGTATTTTTGTCCCATTGCCAACATAGAGATTGTTCTCTGGGGGCGTTCGGTTCTATTTTATTTTATATATTATATAAAAATGCAAAACAAAAACAAAAAAATTGTCAGCATACAGTATATGAAAGGGCTTATGTCACCAGATAGCTTTATTTTTATGTAATATATAGTAGCATTTGAAATGTCCAAATTCTGCCCTGAATTTTTCCTAAATCAATGACTGATTTGCTTTTATTAGGCTACTTCGAAAACAGTGTAGAATATCCTAATCTTTGGTCAGTAACAGGAAAAGTTCATGTTTATTGTAAGTGAACCCTACTGCCAAAAGCAATCAGATCCAGACTAGCACCTCTCACCCCAACACTATTATAAAAACCTCTGGAACAAATAGTGGTTAAAAGAGATTGGACTAATTAAGCCCATGATAAAACACAGATCATCTGTTCTCCAAGGAAGAGATTTGTTTACAAGATTTATCTTGCTGAGTATTTATGTATCTTTGGTAAATCCCACATGTTCTGTGAGATTTCAAGTGATGCCAGGAGACACTGTGGGGTCTGTCGGTTTAGAAGTATTTATTTTCATCACAAACGTGGTGTAATCCTTTATAATTTGTTGCAGAGTCACACAACACATTTGCTGAGAGAGACCCAATACTCTAATCAAAAAGAGGGGTTTTAATGAACACAGTTTAATGAGCATAGTTTAATGAACAAAACACACATTCCACAACACACTATATTTAGCACTATTTGTATTTGACCCTTAAAGTCTTACCTCTCTGTGGTGAATGCTTGTCCATGGGAGCTGGGTGCGTGTCTTCAACTCCACATGATGTTAGCACATAACTTTAACAGTCTAGCAATGTTCTCTACCCACAAATGGCATTGCAGATAAAACTGCAGTGGCATAATCAAAATGTTGACACTTAATGGACATCCGCCCCGTCGGTCTTGAGGGAAGATACCGCTAATGTTACAAGATATCAAAAGTTCTGTTAGCTAATGTCGGCTAATTGTTCTGCAGGTCATTCCCAATATGGAGGCGATATACATGATAACTATATTTGAGGAAATGCTTATAATTGTGTATACAAGTTACATAAGCTAACTCTCACAATAGACTGTGTCCTCTCTCTCTCTCTCTCTCTCTCTCTCTCTCTCTCTCTCTCTCACACACACACACACACACACACACCAACACAGTCTCATCCCTTTTCCTCGAATATCGACGTATGGTCAGGCTCCCTTCCCGTCAACCGTTTGACGTGGAGGGTACCCCCTTCACGTCGTTTACCGAGGATAAGGGGCTGCCATAGATAACAATGTTAATTTTTCACGTCGTTTACTGACGTTTAAGGAGCTGCCATAGGCATCAATGTTAACCCTCTAGGTCGTTTGAAGAAGTTTAATCTGCTTCGCTCTCACATTATAAAATTAAAATACGTGTGTAGACCTTTTTACTTGATATTGCACGCAGGTATTTATTAGTATCGACGGTGTATCTGAATGTACAATGACTTTAGTGAGTTGATTTTTTTTTGTTGAATTTTTTTTTTCACCCGCCGAAGCCTAGTTTTAATGTTCT
>JAODXP020001036.1:17500-20000 GCA_027497455.2 Sardinella longiceps | reverse complement strand
GTGGATGAAGATTGTTTTCATTGCGAATATAAATCTAGGCAGCACAGCATAAAAGAACCTTACCCTTACCCTAAACCTAGCCCCACTACCTGGAAGGCACCATTGAGGGCAAATAATACCAAAGATTGAATCTTGCTTGAACTTACATAGGGGGTCTACCAGGCAGGGGTAGAAATGTGGGACTATAGTACCTGACTTTGAAGAAAAAAATAAAATAAAAAACCTCTTAGAAATGTGAGAATATAGGGCTGTGGGAACATAGACATGCTCCCCCAGAAGGCTAACATATTAGCAGCTACAGCAACTCTGGTGTCAATGTGATCCAGAAGGCTAACGCATTAGCAGCTAACTCTGGTGTGGATGTGATCCAGAAGGCTAACACATTAGCGGCTAACTCTGGTGTCAATGTGATCCAGAAGGCTAACACATTAGCGGCTAACTCTGGTGTGGATGTGATCCAGAAGGCTAACACATTACATTTACATTTACATTTACATTTATGCATTTAGCAGACGCTTTTATCCAAAGCGACTTACAAAAGAGGGATAACAATTAAGCTGCAACACAATACAAGTAAGTGCCTACTGGGAGTGCCATTTGCTAATAGGAGAGCAAGTGCTAGAGTTTAGAAGTGCTTGGTCGGTGCATTCCAAGTAATTTAACGAATTAGCACAAGAGATACTCTTGAAAGAGCTGGGTCTTCAAGAGTCTCTTGAAAGTAGAAAGAGTGCCTGTTGTTCTAATAGTCTTGGGGAGACTATTCCACCAGTTAGGAACAATGCATGAAAAGAGCCTAGATTGACCTGTGCGCGGTGCTGGTCGTTCCAAACAGCGATCCTTGGTTGAGCGGAGCGATTGGAGGTTAGCATATGGTTTGATGATGTCTTTCAGGTAGACTGGAGCAGTTCCCTCCAGTACCCTGTATACCAACATTAGTGACTTGAATTTAATGCGAGCAGCCAGGGGCAGCCAATGGAGCTCCCTGAACAGTGGAGAGACATGTGCTCTCTTTGGCTGGTTGAAGACCAGGCGTGCAGCAGCCTTCTGGATCATCAATAGTGGTTTTGCTGCACACGCTGGTAGACCTGTTAGAAGAGCGTTGCAGTAGTCAAGACGAGAGATAACCAGCGTCTGAACCAGGAGCTGTGTCACATGTTGAGTAAGGTACGGCCTGATTTTCCTAATGTTGAATAAAGAGAAACGGCACGACCTAGCAACAGCAGCAATATGATCCGTGAAGGTCAGCTGGTTGTCAATTATTACGCCTAGGTTTCTTGCAGCCTTGGTAGGAGCAACAGATAGACTCTCTATCTTAATGCTGATGTTGTGGTGCAGGGTTTGCTTGGCAGGGATGATCAGCAGTTCCGTTTTTGAGAGGTTTAGTTGAAGGTGGTTGTCTTTCATCCATGCAGATATGTCTGAGAGACAGTCATGAGATCTGTGTTGTCACTGTAGAGTCACCAGGAGGAAAAGACAGATAAAGCTGGGTGTCATCTGCATAGCAGTGGTAGGAAAAGCCATGTGAGTGGATGACTGGACCCAGTGTTGTTGTGTACAAAGCAAAGAGGAGGGGCCCCAGTACTGAGCCTTGGGGTACTCCTGTGGTAAGGTAGTGCTTTGCTGAGGTTTTGCCAAGCCATGACACATTGAATGATCGTCCAGTGAGGTAGGATTTGAACCAGGAGTGCGCTTTGCCGCCGACGCCCATGCTTCTAAGTTTATCCAGAAGAATTCTATGGTTGACTGTATCAAACGCTGCTGATAGGTCAAGTAGAATAAGAACTGACGATTGTCCTGCTGATTTGGCTTCTTTACGAGCTTCTGTTACTGAGAGGAGTGCCGTTTCCGTTGAGTGTCCACTTCTGAAGCCAGATTGTTTGGAATCCAGGAGGTTATGCTGAGTGAGAAATTCCATGACTTGTTTGAAGACTGTTCTTTCGATGGTTTTTGACAGGAAAGGAAGAAGAGAGACAGGCCGGTAGTGCTCCACTTGCGTGGGAGAGAGAGAAGGTTTTTTGAGCAGTTGTCTTACCTGAGCTTGTTTGAAGGTGGTGGGAAATGTCCCTGAAGTTAGAGAAGCATTGATAACATGAGTGGTTGCCTTCACAATTGTAGGAGTAATGTCCTGTAGAAGAGTGGTTGGAATTGGGTCCAACTGGCAGGATGTCGGACGACTGCTTGTGAGAAGCTTAGTCACATCGTTTTCTGATAGAGAAGCAAATGAAGTGAATGAAGCAGGAGGAAGCCTTTGTGAAGTCATCTGTATAGGTGGGTCCGAGAATCTGTTGCTGATTGCTGCTACTTTGTCGGTGAAGAATTCCGCAAATGCAGCTAACTCTGGTGTGGATGTGATCCAGAAGGCTAACGCATTAGCGGCTAACTCTGGTGTGGATGTGATCCAGAAGGCTAACACATTAGCGGCTAACTCTGGTGTGGATGTGATCCAGAAGGCTAACGCATTAGCAGCTGACAGTAACATTAGCAGCCCATTAGCTGTTAG
>JAODXP020001035.1:0-21763 GCA_027497455.2 Sardinella longiceps | reverse complement strand
CGTCTCGAAAACAAACTCAATGGTTCATATGAACTAACTGCTCTATTAGTCCCAATGTAAATGATTGTAACCACACGGTTTGATAGCAATTTAAGTCTCAAACAAAACGTTAATCTCTTGGTCATCAAACGTCGGGCTGAACGGTTAAAAGACGCTACTTCCCCAGCTGATGCGTCTTCAAACAAAAGCTTGCGGTAAGTAACTTCACCAAAGTCACTAGTCTTCGATTCAGACTTTAGCCTACATGAACACGCAGAAGTAGTCTATGTCTGATCTTGTACAGTCTGTAACATGACTACTACTCACGGAATAGGCTACCACAAAGTAAATGTTAGAATTTGCGCATAAGGCCTAGGGAAAATCTGACTTTACACCAAGTCTAGATGAGCACAGCTGTTGTTTAGACCTTGCCTGATCTTTTTTTTTTTACCCCTTAAGTGAGATTGGCTTTATTTTTTGAAAATTCTCTGGCGGTGGAGGAATTCTATATGAGCGCGCTGCTGATCCAACGTTATTAATTACGCAAGCAGACAACTTTCCTTGTGGCTATTCGCGTGGATATCGTAGCCCTGGCATTTACGTACCATGGTTAGATATTTTCTGTTAATGACATGTTATTTTAAATTGTCAATAGTGATGGGGACAAAATCTGTCATAACAAAAAGTCCCTGGGACATATCCCCGGCGTCCCCGGCTAAAATGACGCGCTTGTACTTTGGTATATCAAGAGTTCCACTCTTTTGATTGATGCAAGCAGAAATACAACAACACCCAAGACACACACACACACACACACACACACACACACACACACACACACACCTCATAACAGATGCACAGGCCCAGACACCCCCAGCTGAGCCCAGTGGGTTGTTTGAACAAAAGTTTAAGCTCTGTTGACCTGAACTTGTAGCTGAGGCCCTGCCTTACTCCGCTTCTCACAGACACACACACATACACAAACCTGTCTTACTGCGCTCCTAACACACACACACACACACACACAAAAAGCTGTCTTACTGCGCTCCTAACACACATACACAAACCTGTCTTACTGCGCTCCTAACACACACACACACACACAAATCTGTCTTACTGCGCTCCTAACACACACACACACACACACACACACACACACACACACACACACACACACACACAAACCTGTCTTACTGCGCTCCTATTTCTAACACAAACACACACACAAACCTATCTTACTGCGCTCCTAACACACACACACACACACACACACACACACACACACACACACACACACACACACACACACACACACCACCACCTGCCTTATTCTGCTTCTACACACACACACACACACACACACACACACACACACACACACACACACACACACACACACACACACACACACACACACACACCTGCCTTACTGCGCTTCTAACGACGGGTGCTTATGTCTAATCTTGTCATGTGATTCCACTGAAATGGACCTTTTTTCATCTCATCACGTGTCTCACAAGTCACACATTCACTCACACACACACATTCACAGAGATCCATAAAATCACAATCTCACTGCATTTCAAGATGTAGCATTCACTGCACTGTGGTTATGTTTGAATGCTCTTAAATGTCAGTCTGGTCTGTGCTGGAGTTGATCCATGGTGGTTACCTTACTGTAATCCTGACTCCTTCTTAAGCCTCCTTCTTCTAGTGTGAAACGAGGTGAAATTAATTAGTCCAATTAATTAATTTGGAGCGTGTTACAGTCAGCCTGCATTTGTTTAGAGCATGACAGTTAGTCAGCCTGCACTAGTTTGGAGCAGTGTTACAGTCGGCCTGCCATCAAGGATTGATGAATTGAAGGAAGTTAATTTTGTTATATGCATATGATTACTGTTGTAAAAAAAAAAAAAAAAGATATTCGTTTGGAGCGTATTACAATCGGGCTACATAAAAATACTAATAGAAAAACATATTCCACCATTATCATAGAGGTATCAAAAGCGATATGGTTCTTATCGTGCGGGTTTCTTTTTTACAAATTACACACTAGAATCCAGAATTGTCACAGAGGTAGCACCACTAAACCTTATATAGGGTAGGTCAAATTAGGATAGCATTGTCCACAGTCTACAATACTCAAATACTCTGTTTGGGTGGTCACATCTTTCTCTCTCTCTCTCTGTGTGTGTGTGTGTGTGTGTGTGTGTGTGTGTGCAGTAGATTCTGACTGGCCTGCCTCTGTTACTTCCCCACAGGTCTGACCTGCTGATGAGGTGAACCACAGCAAAGCATCATTCCTCTCCCTTTGGAGCATATGTGAGCAGGATGTCACTCACTGGCACGCTGTCCATCACACAGTACACACACCGCGCTCTCTTTATCTTTCTCTCACACACACCTCTTTCACTCTCATGCACAAACACACACTGCCTGAGCTGAGGACAGGAGAGCTGGAGAAGGAGAAGAGGCAGCAGCAGAAGGAGGTGGTGCGGATGGGATGGTGGTCAAGCTGTGACCTTCAGTGGTGGACAGAGGAGAAGGAAATGAGCCCATTGGATTTGACCAGGACTTCTTGATGGAATAAGGGAATTCCGGGAATTCTGTGTGAAGGAATTCTGTAGAAATAAGAAGGGACGTCTCTGAAATTTTGTGGGAGTAAGAAGCAATGTGTCTTGGATTTCTGTGCGAATAGTAAAGGATGTGCCTAGGAATTCTTCAGGATTAAAAGAGTGTCTGGAATTTCTGCAGGAATAAAAAAAAAGAATGTGTCTGGGAATTCAGCAGGCATAAGTGGGAAAGTTGTGTGGGAATTCTGCAGGAATTACAAGCCCCTGTTTCTCCACATGGGGGGTGCGGAGGGTGGAAGGTTGGGACAGGGGACACGCCCCTCTCCTCTACGGTTGAAGGCCACCCTGCTGGTGCTATGTGTGTTGGCGCTGGTTGTCGTGGGCGACGATGACTACACGCAGCGTGTGGCACAGGCATCCCAGTGTGGCGAGTATAGCAATCAGGTGCAGGAGGACGGCATGTGCCGCCTGGTGGCCACGTTGCCTCAGCTGGACGACCAGCGATGCCCCGACATGTTCCGCTGCACGGACGAGGTGGCGTTCTGGCTCCGCGAGAACGAGGAGCGCAAACAGCAGATTCTCACGCTCAAGGAGACCGTCTCCGAACTTCAGGAGGAGCTGCGTAATCACAGACACCGCGTCAAAGTGCTGGAGCTGCAGGTGTGTGTGTGTGTGTGTGTGTGTGTGTGTGTGTGTGTGTGTGTGTGTCTCAAAGTTCTGCAGGTGTGTGTGCGTATGTCTATGTATACAATTGTAAGCATCACATCAAAGCTGCAGGTGTGTGTGTGAGTGTGTATGTGTGTGTGTAGACATAATCTCAGACATTGCATCAAAGTACTTGAGCAGCAGATGTGTGTGTACTTAAGTTGTTGTTAGGACCCTCAGCCTGTGTGTGTGTGTGTGTGTGTGTGTGTGTGTATTAATGTGTGACTGTTGAGCTGGTAGACAGTCTTAGTCAGCAGTTCCAGGTGACACAGGTGGCTTGGGAGATCAGATGAGCGCTTGACTATGTGTGTATACATGTGTGTGTGTGTGTGTGTGTGTGTGCATGTGATGTGGTGGACTGCTTTCGTAGGCTCAGGAGGGCAGGTGAGATTTTAGGGTCAGGTCAGTCACCTAGTCTGCTCTGATCTGTGCTGCCCTGCTATCAACACACACTCACGTGTGTGTGTGTGTGCCTGTGTGCGTGTGTGTGTTTGTGTGTGTGTGTGTGCGCCAAGCCCGATGAGTGTATATGTGTCTGTATGTCTGGAAAGCCTTGTGTGTAAGTGTGTAAGTGTAAAAGTGTGTGTGTTTGGGTGTGTGTGTGTGTGTGTGTGTGTGTGTGACTCCCTGGCAAAGTCTCCTTGACCCCTAAGTACTAACAAGATAAGCAATGAGGCTCTCTCTGATCCCAACGTGCATCCACTGTGTGTGCGTGTCTGTAGGTGTGTATGTGTATGTGTAGATATGTGTGTGTGTCTTTGTCTGTTTGGGCGCTGAATATGATTTTTTTGTGTGTGTGATCCTTGTATACCATAGTTCAGTACACAAGGTATACTGAAAATTGTGTATGAGAGACAGTGTGTACTAAATTGTGTGTGATCCTGTGAGAACCTTGCAAACACAGGTCTTGAGCCGATGCATGAGCTGGAAGTGCATAACCTGTGTGTGTGTGTGTGTGTGTGTGTGTGTGTGTGTGTGTGTGTGTGTGTGTGTGTGTGTGTGTGTGTACTGATATGTATGTATGTGTGTGTCCCTGTGAATTCATCCCTGGAGCAGCGGTTGCATGAGTTGGAGGAGCACTGTGTGTACTGATATGTATGTATGTGTGTGTCCCTGTGAATTCATCCCTGGAGCAGCGGTTGCATGAGTTGGAGGAGCACTACCTGTGTGTGTGTGTGTGCGCGCGCGTGTGTGTGTGTGCGTGTGTGTGTGTGTGTGTGTGTGTGTGTGTGTACTGTGTACTGATATGTATGTATGTGTGTCCCTGTGCTAGACTGAGAATCGGGCAAACTCATCTCTGGAGCAGCGGGTGCATGAGTTGGAGGAGCACTACGCTGAGGCCTCTACCTTACTCCACCTGCAGGGGTCACTGTTGTACGACCTGCAGGCCCAGATAGGAAACCTCTCATTGCAGGTGGAGAAGGTCCGACGCAACCCAGGCTGCATGATCAACATCGTCAGAACCAGCCCACTGCTTAGTGCACAGGAGGCACTGCATCCAGGTAAACACACACACACACACACACACACACACACACACACACACACACACACACACACACACACACACACACACATACACTTGGGTTGATGGGAAATCTGTCTGTCTGTCTGTCTACCTGACTGTTTGTCCTATTGACTGTGCCTTTGTCTACTATAACACCTGTTTGTCTTTCTCTGTGTTTTTGTGTATGTGTGTATGTGTGTGTGTGTGTGTGTGTGTGTGTGTGTAGAGGTTCAGCATGTGAGGAACTGCCCTATTGACTGTGCGTCTATCTACTATAATGGGGTGCGTCGCTCAGGCATCTACACTGTTGTCCCGTCGTTAGGGGCAACGCCTGTGGAGGTGTTCTGTGACATGGAAACGGACGGTGAGAAAAAACAAAATACCCTCTGTTCGGTATCACTTTATTTGAAGGTACCGTCATAAGACTGACATGACACTGTCATTAACACACATCCTAAACTTTACAAACCTGTCATGACTTCTGACATACCCTAACCCTAACGCTAACCCTAACCATGACAAATACCGGGTGACACTTAATGACAGAAGTCATTACAGGTGTATAAAGTTTATGACAGATTCATGACAACGTCATGTCATAGTTATTAATTACAGTGTCATGTCAGTATTATGACAGTACCTTCAAATAAAGTGTAACCCTTCTTCTCTCAGTCTGTCTGTCAGCCTGTCTGTCTTGTCTATCTATATGCATTGCTGTCTATCTGTTGTTATAGCTGTCTATCTCCCCATCTCTCTATTATTACAGCCGTCTGTCTGACTGCTTCTCAAAAGCTTTTAAAGCTGCTTTTCCGAGTATTTCACGTCATTGTGTGTCACCAAGCACAGTTCCAATGTCAAGGATACTTATAAATTCTGTCAAGGACAGAGTCCTTTATTCATAGATTTTTCAAGAATGTACTAATGGAACTTTGTCATTGTAGTGTACGACTTGCAAGGCTGGCGTTTTATCTTGGAACCATTCTCGACTTTGAGAAACACTCTCTGTCTGTCTGGCCACCTGTTTGTCAGTCTGTAGCTATCTATCTGTCTGTCAGTCTGTTGTCTCACACAAAGCACACACACACACACACACACACACACACACACACACACACACACACACACACACACACACACACACACACACACAAAGTGTGGCTGAAAAGCTATACATGAATGAATCAGTCAACTAGCCCATCAATTAAATCTATCTGTGAAATGAAATGAAACCTGTATCTGAATGTGTGTGTGTGTGTGTGTGTGTGTGTGTGTGTTGGTGTGTTCTGTATGTGTGTGTCGTGTGTGTGTGTGTTCGAGAGCTGTGATTGGGTCGGGTGTGTGTGTGTGTGTGTGTGTGTGTGTGTGTGTGTGTGTGTAGGTGGTGGTTGGACGGTGATCCAGCGTCGGCAGGACGGCTCAGTGAACTTTGACCGCAGCTGGAACGAGTATAAGGATGGCTTTGGGGACCTCCACACGGAGTACTGGCTAGGCAACTCCCACATCCACGACCTCTCCAGTCAGGGAGACTACACACTCCGCATTGACCTCGAGGACTGGAGTGCCAAACACAAATACGCCCTCTACCAGAGCTTCAGGTACACACACACACACACACACACACACACACACACACACACACACACACACACACACACACACACACACACACACACACACACACAATTTACACAGTATGGATGCAACCATGAGCAAACATAGTATTATTTGAATGTTTTTTTTTATAATTTTGTCATACTGTATAGCCTCCACAGCTGAATATACTCTCTCTCTCTCTCTCTCTGACACACACACACCACACACACCCACACACACACACACACACACACACACACACACAAATCCTCAAATCTCCATAGCCAGTCTAAAGTAAGTACAGTCAGAGGCTATAAAATCCTCACATTGCTGTTTACAGTAATACTAACCCTGATTTCTCCTCCCATTGTGACTGTTCTGTGTTTGACCACTGGGTGGCAGCGTTGAGGATGAGGCTACACAGTACCGATTGCATGTGTCTGGCTTCAGTGGGACTGTGGAGGACTCCTTCAGCTGGTACCACGATAAACAGGGCTTCAGCACGCCTGACACAGGCAACGTGTGTGCGGAGATCTCCCACGCTGGATGGTGGTACAACCAGTGCTTCTACGCCAACCTCAATGGAGTCTACTACAAGGTAGCAGCACAGCAGTAGAATCAGTATGGGCTTGAGGCTTGTGTGCGTGCGTGCGTGCGGGAGTGTGTGTGTGTGTGTGTGTGTGTGTGTGTTTGTGTGCTTGAGGTGTAAAATGAGAGTAGTCAAGTCAGAGTTTGTATGAGGAGTAAGATAGATAGATAGATAGATAGAGAGAGAAGACAGAGAGAGAGAGAGAGAGAGAGAGAGAGAGAGAGAGAGAGAGAGGTACAGGCAGAGAGAGAGTGTGAGAGGGTGATAATGTGGCATAGTCCATGGTAATATGTTGACAATATCCCATTAATTATAAGTTTAATAATATAAGAAAAAAAAATTAATTTCAAATGTTTTGTCTTTTACACAAATCAGATATTGGTTTGTTGTTTTTTTCAACTTTTTTAACATTGCTTAATTGAGTCAAAGATCCTTTGAATTGAGAGAGAGAGAGAGAGAGAGAGAGAGAGAGAGAGAGAGAGAGAGAGAGAGAGAGAGAGAGAGAGAGAGGCCAGAGTGCTACATGCTGATAAACACTTATTTTGTGAGGGTAAAAGTGCTGACTTCCTGCTCAGAAGTATTTTATTAAACATTCCTGTCCTTCAGGGAAGCTGACCGTAGTCAGCAGTTTTTTTTTTTCCTTTTTAACAAAATAGTCTGAATCCTCCCAGTGATTCATTGAGTTACAGTCTAAACACACACACACACACACACACACACACACACACACACACACACACACACACACACACACACACACACACAAAGAGACAGACAGACAAAGTAGTGATTCATTAGTCAGTCACAGAGTGAATTAGAAAATTTTGAATCCACATGTTCACACACACACAAACACACACTCAGTAGTAGTGAGACAGACAGACAGACAGACAGACAGACAGACACACACACACACACACACACACACACTGAGGTTTACTGGTTAGGCAATCATACTGGTGACTAAAAGGTGGGCTGATTCGATTTCTGACCAAAATGAGGAAGGGGAATGATTGAACAGCGCGGTCTTACGTGCACACGCGCACGCGCACACACACACACACACACACACACACACACACACACACACACACACACACACACACTCACACACACAAATACTTGTATAATTGAAATCAATCAATCAATCAATCCATCCATCAATCAATTTACCGATCTGTTAAATGAAATGAAACCTGTATCTGAATGTGTATGTGTGTGTGTGTGTTTGTGTGTGTGTGTGTGTGTGTTTGTTTGGACAGGGGGGCCGCTACTCTCCTAAATCCAAGAACCCACTGGGTCCAGATGGGATAGTGTGGTTCACCTGGAAGGACTCGGACTACTACTCCCTCCGCAAAGTCAGCATGATGATCCGGCCACGCACCTTCAGACCTCACCTGTCCCCCTAGCACACTCCACCTGCAAAACACACCTGTCTCCCATCACACCTGCAGACCACACGTATCCCTAACTGCTCTTTTAGAGCGTTTCTCAAAGTCGAGGAAGCATACTTGGAAGGCTGCTTTTCGAGCATTCACGTCATTGTTCCATTATTCCAAGTACTGTTCCAAAGTCAAGCATCCTTTTAAAGCTAGTGTGCTACCTAGGAAGCATCCTCGACTGAGAAACACTCTTAGACTATACACGTCTGTCAACGGATCCCCTGACGTTGCATGGAAATGTATTGTGGGTCTGTCCATTCAGTCAGCTCCGTTGCGTCTGTCAAAAAGTAGAAAAATGTTTCAACTTTTCAGGCAGAAACGGATTCATCAACCAATCAAAATTGACTCCCCCTCAGTCAGACACGCCCTCCATCATCTGTCAACGGACGTGTTCAGTCTGAAACAGGGGTAAGGGTGTCTGTCCCTTCTACAACCCACGCACCTTCAGACCTTACCTGTTCCTAAAGTACATTATACCTTCACACTGCACCTGTCCCCACAACACCCCACACCCCTTCAGACCTCACCTGTTCCCTTGTCAGAGATTACATTTACCAGTAGTTTGCCCACACCTAACCAGAGACTAAGTCAGTCACCAAGACCAACTCCAAACAGACTTTCAGAGACCAGATTCACCATTTGAGACCTCATTGATCCAGATTTACCCTCAGAGACCAGACTCGTCGTAGAAGACCAGCTCAAACCAGATTCACCCAAAGTCCAGATCAAACCAGATTCACCCAAAGTCCAGATCAAACCAGATTCACCATTAGAGACCAGACTCACCAGAGACCAGCTCAAACTCGCCCAGAATGAGCAGCTCTCAGGAAGACCAACTGAAGAAGACCAGTCTTCTGCCACTCAGCCGAGAACCAGCTATTAGTTCATGTGCTGTGCCACACACACACACACACACACACACACACTTGGATTGCTGTGCAGATGAACGCACACACACACACACACACACACACACTTGGACCGCTGTGCAGAGATGAACGCACACACACACACACACACACTCACTCAATGAACTACTACACTGAAGTACAATACACAAAGACTATTGTACCAAAGAGGACAAACTCACACAAAGTACACACAAAGTACTGTAAAGAAGTGGACCCACTCACTCTCAAATACAAACACAAACTTAAACAAAAGAACACACACACACACACACACACACACACACACACACACACACACACAGTGGTGCTCACTGGAGGATCTCTCCTAGGTAAGGACCTGTGTAGGGACCGTACAGTCCAGACAAGAGAAACACTAAAAGGTTTATGGTGCTCTGGAGTCTCTCTGGACACAAGCCCTCAGGAGCTCCTTCAATAAAAGATTATTTCTTCTGAAATCCTCCTCCAACTGTCTCGACACTCACATAAACACAGTTTTACCCTCACCCATCCATACACACACACACATACACACAGTCTCCTTCCAGACACCAACAATCACTCTCACACACATACAAGCTTTCTTACACGTACACAAATACACACAACCATTTCACACATGTAAGCCCTCTCTTTCTAGCATTTTCCATCTCCTTTTCTCTTCCTCACACACACACATTCACTCATGTATGCACATTGAACAGAGTGTGCTTTGACTTACATCTCATTCTTATGCCTCGCCTGTCCAGCACAGCTGCCAGCAGGAAGAAGAGACTCACTGTGGACTCATCCCCCAAAACACACACACACACACACACACACACACACTACTAGACACAACTGAACACACAAATACACACACACACACACACACACAAAAACCACTAACATACATGTACTCCCTCTAAAAGATTACACAGATCCAAAACCCCACTATTATCATGGCAAAACGCACATTACACACACACACACACACACACACACACACACAGAATATTTTGAAAAAGAACCAGGAAGAGTGTTTTACAAATCAGAGTTTATTAAATCATTACAATTTGTCGTGTGTCCACATTTGTCATCTTGTATGTAAATATTAACTATACATAAAATATGATATCAACAACTGAAGCACATGCACTGTGATAAAGAGGGGATATATATTAATAATAATAAACAGATTGCATTCATCTTCATATGGGGAATTAGGAGGAGAGAGAGAGAGTAGGATAGAAGGAAAGAGAGAAAGATGAGAAAGAGAGAGAGAGAGAGAGAGAGAGAGCACAGCACTGGAGGAGAGGAGGGTCAATAGATATATATAAAAAACTAAGATTGAATGTGCGTAGAGGAGAAGGGTAAGGAAGAAGGGATGTGCATAGAGATGAGAGTAGAAAAGAAGTGCATGAAGAAGAGGAGGAAGAAGAGAGAAATGATTTGGCACTGCACTCCCTGCTTGTTTGACACTTGGGGAAACACACGGCTGCCATTTACAATGCATAGACCTGACAAAACAACTAGGTAACAACAACAACAACAACAACAACAACAGCGCTATTCAAAACAAAACAAAATGAATCAAAACAAAAGGACCAGCCCCCTGCAGTGTGACATCTGTACTTCATGCTTGGGTGTACAGTATGTGTGTGTGTGTGTGCTGTACTTCATGCTTGTTTATGTTCTGAATGCGTGTTATCTGTGTGTATGTGTTTGTGCGTGTGTGTGTGTGTGTGTTGGTATAGTTGTGCATGGACAGACATGCTTAATTAAAGTCTAAATTAAAAAGAAAAAAGCATTAAAGTGCAGCGGTGAGAAAGCATTGGCAAGGCACTGAGTGGGAGGACACACACACACACACACACACACACACGTGCGTGCATGTTAAAAGTGCGGGGGCGTGAACGCATCAGTAAGGCACTGAGTGTGTGAGGGCAGTGCCCCCTGGTATTTCATGAGTGTGCAGTGGGACCTCATTCTCTTCCTCCACACACACACACACACACACACACACACACACACACACACACACACACACACACACACACACACACCCTCTTAGTCACACCTCCATTCATCACTCCTACATCTTCATTCTCAGGAGGACTGCCCATCTAAGAGTCTCATTGGCTGAGAGTAAACCAGAGCCGGTGATTGGCTGAAGTAGGTCTTAGAGAACATGTGTGCCATCATCTCATTGGCTGATGGGGAATAATGCTCTATGTCACACCACAGCATTTACCCCAGAAGAGCGATGGCCAATGGCAACTACAGGTGACCATCGACCGCTACAGGACAGCAGTGGCCATTGGCTACTACAGGTGACCACTGATGACGATGCTGAGAGTGACCGATAGGCTACTAAAGTAAAGTGGCCAAGTCTAAGTGCCCCCGGACTTAATGCTAAGGGTCATTGGTTTATTGGCTGATTTTCCTGCAGTAGCTTCCTTCATTGGTCACTGTGCTCCCACCAAACACACACACACACACACACACACACACACACACACACACACACACACACACACACACACACACACACACACACACACACACACACACACACACACATACAGTACACTCACACACACATACAGTACACACATACAGTACACTCACTCACGCACACACACACACACACACGCACACACACAGACACACACACACACACACACACACACACACACACTTCATCGTCAGTGTAAAGAGTTTAGGCTTTTGGATCTCTGTGTGTGTGTATTTACAGTATATAAAAACCTGATTTGGCGCCTTTGACAGAGAAAGTGGCGAAGGGATTGTTAAGAGTCAGAAGCAAGCAAATAAGAGAAAGAATGATATATAAAAAAAGGAGAGAAGGAAAAAAAAAGAGAGGATGAGAGGTGTTTAGTGCTGTGGTGTCTTGGTTGTCATGGTGATCTCACATGGCGGTAAACTGGCTGTGGGCGTGTTTGAGCTTCTCCGCAATCTAAAGGAACACAAGAGGAATGAATGAGGAATGACAATACAAGAATCTCCTTTACAATAATCCTTCTTCAAAACTCACTCTTCAATCCTGACGCAAGACACAGCTTGACCATGGCGGCTAACGGCTACCCTTAACCATGGTAAAACCAGTACAACCCATAACATCTCATGGTTTATTGCTTCCTTAACATCTAATCTTATTTTCTCAATAATCAAATATAATCTATATTAGAAATTAATCTCGTCTGCCTTGTTGTTCAGTGTTATAATCTACAGGGTTCCTGCTCCAGATGAGATTTAAATTTCCCTGATTTTTCAATGACCTTCCCTGATCAAAAAGCAGAATTTCCATGACCTCCGGTAAAAGAAATGATTGGGTGTCGTGCAGAAAAGACCTTTTAAAATGGATAAACTAGTCCTAATGTCCTGCCTTGAGTGCACTTCTTTCACTTAAATTGCATGAATCAGCCAATCAGAGTGTAGATTTATTCCAGTTAAATTGAAAAATATTGAGAAACAAGATAGAAGGATGTGTGGTTATACACAGGATAACAAAATTCCCTGACATTCCCTGACGTTGCAAACAAAATTATCAAATTCCCTGAATTTCCCTGTCTGGAACAGCTTTTATTGAAATTCCCTGATATTCCAGAAATTCCCTGACCCGTGGGAACCCTGAATCTATAATTATTATTAACTAATCTATGTTGCCCAGTGGTTGAGTGGTACAATCTTACCGTTTCATAGAACTTGATCTGTTCCTCCAGGTACAGCCTCATTACACGGTTGTAGTCATAGATACGGTTGCTATGGAAATGATTCATCTCGGCTGTGAGGGGAAAAGAAACAGTAGGTTAGGAGTGTTTAGAGACTGGAGTTGCTGCTGCCAGTGAAACCGCAGGAGTGTTTCAAGACAAACAAAAGTTCAGGAGGTATTCAGATTCAGTGTTTCTGCTTTTCTCACTGAGTTCTGGTTAAATATGAGAGTGGCATTTAACCAGCATGCTATAGGCTCACTGAAACTTTTGGTAACTGATCTTTGTTCCCAGAATATGAAACTTCTAATCCACAACCGCACCCCGCCTCACTTCTCTCTCTCTCTATCTCTCTCACTCACACTCACACACACTCACACACACACACACACACACACACACACACACACACACACACACACACGCACACACACGTGTGAAGTGTCCTGCATGCTGCTCTCGTGTAAAACTTGTTAAGCCTACAGCCTCCCTTGTAAAACTAGAATCTTGTAAAATCTCTCTGGGATATAAAAATCACACTTGGTACCTTGTGATGTAAGGCCTTCATAGTGTGTAGAATGGATGGCTGTGGCTTGTACCTTTTAAATGCATTATGACATAATTACCTTGTAATGCGTATGACATGACGCTCGTTCCCTTGGCCATGTTGACTTTATCGCCAGGTGTGATCTTGCTGGTTGCCACCAGTCGATCCGCATCTTTCACCTTGTCAATGGCAGCCTGACACACACACACACACACACACACACGCACACACAGCACACACACACACACACACACACACACACACACACACACACACACAAGGAGTGAGTAGATGTATGTTTAAAATTTGTATGGTATTTGCAACATGAGTGCATCAGAATCAGTTTTATCTAATCCTCTCTCCTGATTGGTGCATAGTACCCCATATTGTTCACAGTATGGATAATGTAGCTATGGATTGTGTTCCCCATAGGGTTAGGCTGATAGGCAGCATATATCATATGCTGAGATGCTGCCATAGTGTACCTCATTATAGTGGTTAGCCTGGTGTACTTTGTTATTTCCATGCAGTCTATTGTATAGAGTACCTTGTGGACACCAATCGTGTCTGGAAAGCATCCCAGCATGCCCTTGTACTCGTTGTTGGTCTCCATGAGGAAGTGCAGGTCTTTCTTGGGCTGATGAGTAATAACACAGAAAGATTTCATCATACATAGCTCAGACACACAGACACACAGACACAGACACACACACAGATAAAAACACAAAATATGAAAAATGAAAAAAAAAAAAACTGTAGTTAATGAGCTCTCCTGTAAGGAATGGCTGGGATTGGGAGAGATATGGGCATCCTTCCTGCCTTAACACTAGAAGCTAAATGGTCAATTAATAGTCTAATAGACTAGTAATTAACCATCTATTACCATTAACATTACTAATAGTCTATTACTGATAAGCTTGTTAACAATTAAATCATGTGGGGTATGCATCTCTCATCCCTGCTGGGCAGGGGCTACACAGGGTCCTAACACAGTCTATGAGCATTGAGCACTATGATACTACACTCCAAAGGATGCTAGACGTCATGAAGATAGATGATAAAATGCAATGAAATATGCTTCATTTTCATTTTTTCTAAAATGTCTCTGATCTATAATGATGAAAGAAGGGCATGGCTAGAATCTCATTCTAGACCGCAGAGACATCATGTACTGAGATGCTGCCATATGCTTACCAGAGGTATGCTCCTCTAGGGAACGGCTTACACACCAAACAAAGCAGTAATAACAGTTGTTATTATAAGCTGTTACAGGGAAATTCCACTTTTTATGACAAGATATAGTTATCAAGTTGACAATGATTGGACCGCAAGTAATCTACATTTATTTTCCCCCTTTTATAACTCGGACATGGATGTTATCTCACAGTTGAAATGAAAGTAAACAGGTGGCCGTGACCATAGCAACACACAACAGATCTCAAACTCCAGCTGAACTTTGAGCTGATATCCAGAGTAGGACTATCCAGAGTAGGACTATCCAGAGCGTCAATGTCTGCACCGTTACTGAGTGTGTAAAGGTGTGAATGTAATTCCTGTCTGTAGGGGGTGCTATAACGTGAGACCGTCTCATCTTACCTGCTCAGCCACCATCTGACCAATCTCCTCATATGTCTTTCCTGCTTCTGTCAGCGCATCTGTCAGAGTGGCCTCACCTAAAAACAAGCATGTGCGCACACACACACATACACACACAGATTAGTAAGACATGAAACATACATTTACAGGGGACTTTATCAGGGCCCTACGACTGTGTGTGTGTGTGTGTGTGTGTGTGTGTGTGTGAGAAGTACATAAACTTACAGGGGAGATTATCAGGGCCCTACGACTGTGTGTGTGTGTGTGTGTGTGTGTGTGTGTGTGTGTGTGTGTGTGTGTGTGTGTGTGTGTGTGTGATGTACCTTCATATCCACTGCTGGTGAAGACTGAGGAGAGGTTCTGGAAGGCCTTTCCAATCCGCTGGTACTCTTTGGGCAGGGCTGGATGCATAACAGAAGCAAAGATCAAACACACACACAGACACACAGACACACTCTTATTTCCCTGATGTAATTAGCAATAAGACAATTCTAGGTTATGCTGACTGGTGTGCCGTATCCCACTGCTGTTTACATGGTGACACAGTTTGTTTCTAAATATTTGTTTATATATACTTTATGTATATATTAACTTTATTTGTTTATATACACTTTATACTATGTTTTATGAGTTAATTAGTTTGTTTGTTGTTTACTCACGTCCTGTACATCTCTTCCAGTGTTCATTTCCCACTGTCAGAAGGTCCTTCACCCCATCATCCATCGCTTTAGTAAATCTGCTGAACAGCTCACACTTCTGTTCTCTGCACACACACACACACACACACACACACACACACACACACACACACACACACACACACACACACACACAATAAGTGACTATGCTATAACTTGCTTTATAGAAATGTAGACAATGCAGAAAATGTTCAAAAACTGAAAAGGCGCTTTGGACCAGAGGCGGCTATCATAAGACAGCAAGGGAACCTCAGCTTCCCCTAAAATTTCTCCAAAAAACGTACATACTATTAATAAAACATGCTAAACGTGTGTCAGTCACTTCTATTGTCTATTAATATCAACACCGTTTCAAACTGTTTCGATTTCGTTGTTCAGAAATGTAATTTCGGGTCTCTAAACTCACGAAAGTTTTGCCATTAGAATCCCATTGACAACCTGCTGTCCAGCTCCATAGAGGGCCATGGACAACGCTACCCGGCGTTTATTGGCTAATTCGGCAAAAATACGCAAAATACGTCATTTCCAGGGAAGCTCTGTTTCACTGGGGGTCAATGGGAGAGGGCGGGCTCGGACAACTCGCTTCCGTTTCATGATTTGACAAGATACTTGGACCTCTTTGATTGGCATTCTGTCTCTCTCACACTGTTCCTGTTTGGAAGGCTACCGGCTAATAGACAAGCTAAGCAATGTTGAGCCTGTACCAACAACAAATTTACTCTCTTTGTCTGTGTTATCGTTATTAATAATACTTTGCCCATGTCCATGATTTTATTCTCTATTATTTAGTTCATTGATTGATGTACACACGAACTCACAAGTGACTTTTGATTTTCATCAGTGATTCTTGCCTCTGTCACTACTTAATAGAGCTAGCAAAGATAGCTAATCTTCGTCTGATAGTGATTAGCCAAATTTTCAGGCAAGAGATCTGTAAACAAATGTTGCTATGGTTACTACGGCCAGCTCTGAAATGAGAACGTAGCAGCTCATCATGAATGAGACAAGAGAAGGGGACCAAAACGAGTCATGGTACTTTAGAGATGTGTGTTTTGAGGTCAGACATTATTTTAACCACTTGAAAAGGGAACCCTATAATATGGCTCCAATAACAAAGCATGTTTAAAGCAATTATTAGGGAATTATTTCTGGTAATTCATTGCAAATTGACTTGGGAGGGTTTTGCATCTGAATTTAAATAGTTTAAGCCACTATATAGTGTATGTTGTCATTCAAATGCAATTAAATTACTACAATTAAATTATGCATATTTCAATAGAAAAAATAAACCTGACAAATGTGACAGCCCATGACATTAAAAACAGAATTAAATAGTTTAAATGAAAAAAAAGAAAAAATACCGATCGCGCAATCTGAGCTTCCCTATCTGAAAAACCAGCAGCCGCCACTGCTTTGGACATATTGCACATCTTCATCTTTTCTAAGTTGTAAGTGTGAGTTGATATTTCAATTTAGACTTGTTTTCAGCCAGTGCATTTCCTAACACCTCTTCACTCTAATGATGAGATTGGAATAGGCTGAAATAGGCTGCGAACACAGCATGACTCTGTGAATTCCTGAACTTAAATCAACAGGCCTCCGTGTGTGTTTGTTTGAGAACTAACGGATGAATGAGCGGCGTGCTATTCCAGTAGAGAGAGGGTCACTCACACGTCGATGGGGTTGAGCTCTGGCAGACCCTCTGGGTCGATGGTGGAGAAGATCATAGCGCCCACCGTCTCGTCCTTCTCAGCTTTCCTCTTCCCCATCTTCCAATCCTGAGGAGACGAGGAGGAGAGAAAGAGAGGAGAGAAGAGGAGAGGAGAAGAAAGGAAAGGAAAGGAAAGAAAGAGAGGAGAGAAGAGGAGAAGAAAGGAAAGGAAAGGAAAGGAGGAGAGGAGAGAAAAGGAGGTCAAATACAATGAATATTTTGCAATTAATCATTCTCCTCAAATGTATAATTCAAATCAATTATCTTTTGGCTTTGCACTTTGCATCCTCTCTCTCCCTGTCTCTCTTCAATTCATGGAATTTTATTGGCATGACTGTTAAAGTTACAATATGGCAAGAGCAGCATGTACAATATAGAATACAACAAGGTGCAAAGCATGCAACATAGAGTAGGGTCTCTCTCTCTCTCTCTGTACCTTCTCGTCCTTGTAGGAGATGAAGAGCTGGAAGACTTCGCTGTTGGAGACGATGGGGTGTCGACACATACGGCACATCCAGCCTTGCAACCTCTCCATCCTCATCTTAATAAACTCCTCCTCAAAACGCCCTGAGAGAGGGGGACAGAGAAAGAGAGAGACAGAGAGAGAGAAAGACAGAGAGAGAGACAGAGAGAGAGAGAGAGAGAGAGAGAGAGAGAGAGAGAGAGAGAGAGAGAGAGAGAGAGAAACAAAGAGAGCGAAATGGATGCGTTAGACATATGGGCAGAGGATATGAAATGTTTAAGGTGATATTGGTGATGTAGTCAAAGCAAGATCAACTTTTATTCAACTAAAAGTCGCATTCTATGACAAGACAGTGGAAGTGTGTGTGTGTGTGTTTATTCAATCCTGTGTACCCTACCAACAAGCTTACCTGTCACCTGCTTGTCAGGGAGGGATGGGATTGGCACTACGGAGCCAAACTTCTCCAGAAGTCTCTCATACAACCAATCGAAATGCTTGTATCTGTGATTGACAGGCCTGTTGGTGCTCTGAAAACAAGGAAGGGTTATGGTTAGAGTTAGGCTCCACACACACACACACACACACACACACACACACACACACACACTGGGGCTCATCTGGTTCACACACATACACACATTCTCAGACACACAAACACAGACATGCGTTGGGTTGACCTGGCACACACACACACACACACACACACACACACACACACACACACACACATTGCGAGTTAACCTGGTACACATGCTCTCAAACTCATACTGGGGGTGACCTGGTATACACACACACACACACACACACACACACACACACTGGGGCCAACACATATTGCAGATGACCTGGTTCACACAGACACACTTACATTGGGAGTGACCTGGTACTCAATGTAGCTCTTGAGGCCGTACATCTTGGATCCTTTCTTAGGGTCAGCAACCACACAGTCCAGCGTTGTCTCTGGGTAAGACCAGATAGGACCCACCTCCCCCATCTGAGACACACACACACACACACACACACACACAGACACACACACAAATCACAAAGATTAATACACAACATCTTAGATCTTATTGAATTGCGCCAGACATGGATCAGGGGTGCGTTTCCCAAATCGCTACAAGCTAACTGGTTCCTACAATGTTGGTAGGCACCAGTTAGCTTGTAAATAGCTTGTAGCGATTTGGGAAACACACCCAAGCTGTATCTAAGCCATATTAGAACCTGCTGGTCTCATATGCCTTTAACTGGCCCCATATAGTACTACAGACCAGCACAAACATCAGCAAGGTTGGGGCCAATGTTCCCTCTAATTTTTTTCTGGACTGAGCAAATTAAAATTTGTCTGAGCAGCATGCTTCCGCACCGTGAGCAGGTTTACACATGCGATCGGGATAATAATGCACATATACTTGCAGCAATATTTAATAATAATTTCTGTTCAACACATAGTGCTGTTGACTGGTAAAGAACCAAAGTAAGATGCAACTGCAATGCTGAACCTGAGCTAACAGAATAGGGCACAATAAATTGACTGCATTTCTGTAAGACACACATTCAGTTGAGGTCAGATGATGACTTTGTACCTACAGTATGTTGCATCAGATTGTCAGGTGTTTTGGCCTACAGACAACAATTAGTGACATTGGATTAGTCTACTATGGATGCATTCACACCAGATTTTTCCTTTAAATAGGCTACATTAATTTATTTCTTACTATTAATAAAAAGTATTGATTAGGGCCCATTTTCTGATTAATTTCCTCTGCTTGCCCTCTTTGAAACCCCCCTAGATAGCCCTTTGCTCCCTTTCTATTTTATCTTCTGAATGTTTTGGTATTATTAAGGCATGGGTGTTAATGAAAAAGATTCTATGTCCATCATCAATGCATGCAAACTGATTCTGGTAGCCTATATCATTTATCATTGCTTAAAAAAAAGCCTTTGGCTTGACTTGGACTGGAGAGGAATTGAATATGCTGTGCAGGAATTTCCATTTGTAGCCGAAATAGGAACAGATTAGGCTACTTAATAGTAGTCTATCTGAATACACTTTCTTTTCTCCTGCTCATTTTGATACACAGTTCATTAGCCTATGGGTGGAGCTCTTTAACTATTGCAACAAGGAAACACCTCTCTGGACGCAGACAGAGCAGTATGAAGCAACGTGCACTGAAGATTAGCTGTCTCCTCAACCGTTTCGCCACAGTGTCAACAAGTGAGGATGCGGATGGTGACGGAAACACCGCGAATGAAATTACCGCGATGTAACCGCTTGGTGCATCAAGTACGCGCGTTATGTGCGCAGAAGAATACCGCGGGTGTTAAGGGGGCTTGATGATTTTTTTGCGCGGTCTGAAAAATCATGTGCGCTGCAAGCCCGAGAGGCCTGCGCGCGCGCACGCGCGCAGCTTAGAGGGAACATTGGTTGGGGCAATTACCAGACTAGTGCAGTCTCAGAGCATTGATCATGATAGCACTATCAGAGAGCTGTGAGGGCTCTGTGGGACACTGACATAAGACCATTATCATTAGCACTGATCAGTGATCAGGAGAGGATAACTAGACAGCTGTGAGGACCATGTGGGATACTCACGTAAACCACAAGTCGGTCCTTTCCTTTGGCCACAGGTTTGGAGAGGAGAAACTGCTCAGGTCCAGATTTAGAGAAACTGGGGAACCTGTTAGAGAACAAGCACCGGACTTATATTAGAAAGGGTGGAGAACCTGTTGAAGATTAAAAACTAGAACCTGTGGAACTTATTGGACAAGAACCAGACACAATTGAGTATACACTGTCAAATACATTCTTCTATACATAATAATACAAACCAATACAATACAATATTAGGACACCAGCCATCCTAACCATAGCCTCTTCTCTGTGCTGAGGTCTGGGAGGCGTTACAGGAGCTTGAAAGCAAGAACTGAGAGGTTGAGGAAAAGTTTTTATCCTCAAGCTATTCGTACTTTGAATGAGGACCACAACGCATAATGACAATTTTCTTGTATATAACTATCATTTTCAGATCTTTCTTTATTTAATTAATTGAAGCACACAGTCATTGGAGTCAGTGGACCAAGCATGTCACTACAGATTGTACTATGTATTTATTTGTATGTGACAAATAAAATCTGATTTGATTTGATATCAATCTATACAGTACTTCACAGTATGATTAAATTAATCAAGCTATACAATCCAACTCAATCCAAACTGCTTTAGATAAGCTGGCAGACTTACTTGAGTTTCATGGAAGTTCCAGTGGCTCCTCCTCTGTTGAAGCCGCCTCCTTCCCCTGCGTCTCCTGATTCGCCGTAGCCTCCTGACGACTTCATGTCGTCCCACTCATCATCCCACTCATCATCCTCTGCTCCTGGTGGCGGACGGCAACCCAGGCAGGCCAAAAAGGATACAACAGTTTACAGCAATGATACAAGGAGTTTTCATTTGATTTCATTTGCAATTTGATCTGTGAGGGCCTCCAGAGCAGTCCACACATGCAGTTTAGAGGAAACCTGACGCCCCGACCCCCCATCCACAACACACACACAAAAACACACGCATACACACACACACACACACACACACACACAAACGCAGCATTTAGAGATGATATTTAAGACTCAAACAGAGCACGCGACACATATCATAACATATACACGTGCGCGCGCACACACACACACACACACACACACACATCATGTCCTGTCTCATCATTGTTTTCATGTGCAAAAA
>JAODXP020001031.1:15000-21628 GCA_027497455.2 Sardinella longiceps | reverse complement strand
ACACACACTCAGACTCAGACACGTATACATGCCTGCTGTGTCCATCTTTTTTTCTCTGTCTGTCTTTCACATATTCTCTCTCTCTCTTTCTCATACAAGCACACACACACACACACACACACACACACACACACACACACACACAATTCTCTCTCTCTCTCCGTGATGCACACATGCTACTTGCTGTGCCCATCTTTTCTCTGTCTTCACACATTTTCTCTCTCTCTTTCTCACTCACACACACACACACATACACACACACACACACACACACACAGACGCATTGTACTTTCTGCACATTAAGTCTCACATTAGTCTGATTTGCAGGGGGCCTATAACCCAGCCACAGCAGTGCTGCTGTAAAAATTTCATTTGGCTTTCATTAACCTTCCTGCCTACAGGCCTCACGTCCAGGCTCAAATCAAGGCCGGGTCTGAGACCAAGACGAAGGGAAGGAGGAAAGCAAAGAATGAAAATCAATAGTGCACACACACACACACACACACACACACACACACACACGTGTGTGTGTCTTCACTCTAAGTCTCACTCTAATGCAAGAGCTGCACTGGCACTTATCAAGGACTCCGCCATCAGATAAAGTACTTTTGTGCGAGTGTGTGTGTGTGTGTGTGTGTGGGTGTGTGTGGGTGTGTGTGGGTGGGTGGAGCTGAAGACCACAAACTCAGTATTTATATTAAGTTTAGCACTTGCACTTCAAAATATAGGTTATTAATTCTGAAGGGTGGCGAAGGAAGAGTGCTGTATAGTCTAGTCTGGTTTAGTAGGTGTGGGTGTGTCTGTCTATCTGTGTGTGTGTGTGTCTGTCTGTCTGTCTGTCTGTCTGTGTGCATTTGCGTGTGTGTGTGTGTGTGTGTGTGTGTGTCTGTCTGTCTGTCTGTCTATCTGTGTGTGTGTGTGTGTGTGTGTGTGTGTGTGTTTCAGGAAGAGGGGGGTGCTTGGGGTTGAATTAGGCTCTTATCAGTCTCCTCATGAATTATTGACTCAAATTCGAGGCTGCTTTGCCTGCCCCCTCACCCCCCCCCCGCCACACACACACACACACACACACACACACACACACACACACACACACACACACACACACACAGCAACACCTTATCAGACTCCGGTCCCCATGGAAACGGCTTGCACTCTTCATGGGGAGGCAGAGGGGGTGATGCAAATGCACTCAATTCACTCAGATCACAGACTAAACCAGTGAGTGTGGCCAATAACCAACACTTGTCACGCCACACACACACACACACACACACACACACACACACACACACACACACACACACACACACACACACACACAGAGAGAGAGAGAGAGAGAGAGAGAGAGAGAGAGAGAGAGACCTCTGAAGAGTTAATCACTAAAAAACATTGCCCTGGGGTAATTACCCAGAGAAGGAGAATGTTGTAAAAGTGCTTAAGATTCGGAGTGTCTCCTTCTGCTTTTCCCCACTGGCTTACTATCTTACTTATGCACATGTACACACACACACACACACACACACACACACACACACCTGTTAACAAACACAGAGGAACAGCGACAATTTTTATTCAGTCTGGTAAAAAGTACCATTTCTCCATGCAAGCCAATTGGAGCCTGAATCTTAGTGTGTGTGTGGTTGTTACACTCTGTCACAAACCAATGTGTACACACACACACACACACACACACACACACTCACTGATAGATGGACACTAAAAAGTATGCACCGGCAATGAAATCATTTTATATTTCAGAAAGGTGCTGGAAAAGTTTTTCACTCCATATATCTTGGTTCCGTGTGTGTGTCTGTGTGTCTTGGTCACTAATGTTATTGAATTGTGTGTGTCTGTGTATTCATCTCTGAAAAAATTGTGTACACTGCCTACAGGAGGCCCTTCTCCCATGCCTACGTTTGCTCATCTGTGTGTGTGTGTGTGTGTGTGTGTGTGTGTGTGTGTGTGTATGTGTGTTTTGTGTAGGTGGACCTCGGTGAGAGGGGCCAGGTGCAGAGGGAGTCGCCAGTCACGCGGGAAGAGTGGGCGGGGTGTTTGGACCCAGAAGGACGGGTCCTTGATCCTCAGCACCTTAAACAGCGCATATTCAAAGGGGTAAGGACTCACAGCCACACACATACCCAACGACACATTTATGTACATGTATATGCATGAAGTATAGCCAGATGCAGCTCACATCACAATATGTAGAATATGTAAGAGAAATGTGCACACACTTGTACACAGATGTGCCCCCACACATGCTGCTGGAATACACAGTAAAACACAAGCCTAAATATGCACATATACTGTAAACAGAGTTATACACACACACACACAGACACACGCTTATAAATCCACGCCCATGCAGAGACTTGTACATACAAGCACACTTGCACACAGCACACACACACACACACACACACACACACACACACACACACACACACACACACACACACACTCTATTTCAAATAGGCTTTTCCAAACTCAGTTCTGTTCAGAAGCGCCTCAGGTGGTCTGCCACAGCAGTCCACAGATAAAATGTTTTCTCTGCGCTCCATGTCACTCATCTGAATGCGCTTGGACACACGTCCCTTAAACCACCGTGTCTGTGAAATCGCCAAAAGAAAACCAACACGGTTGGTGCTGCAGGCTTGCCGTCGCGGACTCCACACCTGTTCTCTCTGTATGACATTACGCCTTTAGCTACGCCTTCAGCAAAAAATAAATAAATAAATAAATAAACAAATAAAATAAAAAATTAGAAATGTAGAATGGTAACGGTAGAAATGTGTATTTTCAAGTCAGTTAGCTGTTTGCCAGTCCGCATATGTAGCCTAGGCTTTTTTTGTGTTTTATACTTAAAATGTTCACTGCAAACTGCTGGGCTGGGAAAGAGTGGGTATTGGGTAACAGTATGTAAATCATTTTTGGTTGCACCACCACAACTTTGTGGTTTTGCATATTTCTGTATTTTATCGGTGCACAGGGAATTTCATGGATAGTATTTCATGGATCCATATTCATGCTCTTCTCTGAACATAGGTTGATGTGCATTTTAGGAGGGCTGAAATCGTAGGTAGAGTGACTGAAAAGTATGTTTAAGTTAGATTGGAGCAGATCTATCAATCACCCTGTAGACCAACATTAGTGACCAATGACTATGTAAACTTACGTTTGTGACAATGTGTAGTTTCCACGTTACCTGATGATGCAAGTAGAATAATCTCTCAATGGAAGAAATAAGAGTCATATTTTGGACGTTGAGAAATTTATTGCAAAATAGTTTATCTAATGAAAATCTATAATGTTGATCTAATCTGATGTAGCTGCTGAGGTGTCGTTCTCCATCTGAAGGAAGCCAGGGTTGAGTAAAGCAGCCAGTAAGATGGGCAGGGTAAGGCTGGGGACCAGCAGGGACATCCCCTGGTTCTGATCAGGCTTTTGGGCCTGGACCTCATCGAGAAGCTCCTCCAGCTGATCCAGTACGGAGGACTTCTGTGAGACCAAGCCAGCCTTCTCATTGGCTGGCAACACGCTAGGTGCTTCCAGGCCACTCACAGGGATGGGTGAAGGAGTAGAATGCCTGGGGAAGTCAAGTAAAATGAAGTCAAGTAAGTTAGTCAAATGAAGTTAGTCCATTAACTTTATAGTATATAGAACATTTCACACAGTATGTAGCACATTTATTTAAAAATAAACCAAAAACAACATATAATAAAAACACCACCAACAATAATAATTAATAAATAAATAAATAAATAAATAAAGTGAAAAATAATACAAATGATGCATAAAATATTAATAAAGCTAATACATAAAATATTATTAAAGCTACTAATAGCAACTAGAAAACGCTCAGAGAGCGCAGACCTCCGCCAAGGCAATGTGGTCACAGATGGTGTTCTGGATCACCGATCACCACCAAAATTTAATCAGTTCTTACTTATCCCAATACACACATAGTCCGAAAATTTCATCCAAATCCGTGCAGTACTTTTCGAGTTATGTTGTACAGACAGACAGACAGATACACAGACACACACATGCCGGCGAAAACATAACCTCCTTGGCGGAGGTAATAAATATGTGGAAATTTTACCTGACTGCCTGGTCGCTCAGTGCACAACCATCTTCAGTAGCTCCAGCAGCTCCAGCAGAGCTTTCCTCCAGAGTCACTGGGGAGGTTTCAGCCTTGGTCACTATGCACCGCCTCATCTGGGCGAGGAGGTACCCACATCCCTTCTGGAAGCAGGGATGAGCAAACACCTGTGTGGTGTAGAAAAAAAATAACATAATCCCGACTAATTTCTGAATTTGTTTGAGATTGATTTGATTTTTTTGTTTAGCTAATGTTATGTAAAATTGAGTGTAGGGTGTTGTGGCGTACCTTGACCTGCTTGGCACGGATGTCCATACTAGGATGTTTATGGTTTTCCATGTCAAACTTTGGTCTGTTGAAGCCATACTGGTTGAGCTGGCGATAGAAGTTGTTGATGTTCTTCATGCCGAAAATCTGATCAGGCGTGTCCCTCTTAAGGATTTCGGAAATGAACATCGCCTTGTGTATGACCACAGCTGTTCCGTCAATGCTCCACCAAACAGACCGATAGGTGTCATTTGTCACCACGTTCCAGAAAACATAGGGGAATGTGGGCATCTGGCCTGCTGATCCACGCTTCTTGGTCTTCAGTGTCTGACGTTTTTTAGGCATCAGACTGAGGTCAAGCCCGATTTTCTTCCTCTTGTTAGCTGGAATGAGGGACAAAAGAACCCTTGCCCTCTCTCTTCTCATGGCTTCCAAGTCCCGTTTAGTCAGGTGACTGGTGAGCCGAGGTTTATCCTCGTTGAGACTGGACATCTTCAGATCCACGGGTGGCTGGTTGTTCTGAAGATCCATCGCATTATCCATCACTGTGTCAGCAGACATGTTTTCCATTCGCAGTGTTAGTACAGAGTGAGGCAAGAACTTTGAAAAGAGAGAATTTTGTGCAAAGTAGAATTTTGGTAGCGTTCTGATTCTATGGTCGCCATGGAGAAAAAACAACAAAGACTTTCTGGAAATCCCCTCACCTGGAATGTAGTTGCATCATCAGGGCATCAAGCTCTTTTTCAGCAATGCCCTGATTTTAAGTTGGATGTTGGATTTTACTTAGCCTACATAAAATGAAAATAAAAAATTAAAGGAAACGATGCAGAAAACGATTAAAGTTGAAGAAAACAAACAAAAAAACACTGAGAAAATAGAAGACAAAGAAACACTGAAAAAATGATAAAGGAAAATAAAATATAAATAAATAAAAATGTGGCCCTCCACAGAAATGAGTTTCACACCCCTGGTGTATGAGCTCCCATGATGATGGCAATGGGGTCAGAAGATAGTCTGGCTTTTTTTACAGTCAATGTCTCCATTGGTGACTTGGCAATACCATTGCATGTGTTGTTAACTGACCTGTCTCCCTTGTTTCAATATGATTCTTGCCCTGCCCTAGATATTCAATGCCTACATGGTGGCCATATTGTGAAGAATATTTTGACCAAAGGCTTTTTATCAGGGTCATCATTTGGTTTTCAGCCAAATTGTTTGCTTTATTAATTATCTACATGTGAAGGTTTCAGTGCGGAACCTTGTTTTGAGTATTTGCCAAGAGCGCCTCCCGTTTGGCTCATAGATTCTCTAAGATTCAAGGAGGTTCATTTGTCAAACATGCTGAGGGAAGTGTGTGTCGTTAATCAGGTTTCTTTGCGTGGTGTGGACAGGTTCTGGAGACAGAGGCAGATGTTCAGCCGGAGCAAGCTGTTCGTATATACACATGTGGAGGCACAGGCATACCAACTGCATGCTCAGCGTGGAACTCTAGTCCTTTATTTCTATAGTCAAAACCAAAACTGTACACAAAAACACACACATACACACACACACACACACACACACACACACACACACACACTAGATGCACATACCCAGTAATAAGACTTTGAACCCACTGTGAGTGTGTCAGTGTGTGTGTCTGTATGTGTCTGTATATGTGAACATATGCTTCTCTTCTCTGACCATACACACAAACACACAGGCTAGGCGCACATACCCATCACTAAAAGTTTGAACTTATCAACCCACAGCGCCATCAACCCACAAGTTTTTTTTAGTGTGTGTGTGTGTGTGTGTGTGTATGTGTGTGTGTGTGTGTGTGTGTGTGTGTGTGTGTGTGTGTGTGTGTCTGTCTGTATATGTGAACATATGCTTCGTAGGCCAGCCTGGCCTTGTACAGTTGAGAAAAGGAATGATGTGGAGTTTTGCTGCCTTCTCCTTGAAAGTTTTGTTTGATTGTGTGTGTGTGTGTGTGTGTGTGTGTGTGTGTGTGTGTGTGTGTGTGTGTGTGTGTGTGTGTGTGTGTGTGTGTGTGTGTGTGTGTGTGTGTGTGTGTTCATTTATACGGTATGTCCTGTGATTGAGTGTAGGATTTTATTTGTGAGGCTGTGTGTGTGTGTGTGTGTGTGTGTGTGTGTGTAAGGATAGGAATGTGTGTGTGTGTGTGTGAGAGGGAGGAAGAGAGGGAGGGAGGGAGGGAAAAGAAGAGTGAGAGAGAGAGAGCGAGAAAGCGAGAATAAAGAAAAGACCTTG
>JAODXP020001031.1:0-10000 GCA_027497455.2 Sardinella longiceps | reverse complement strand
CTAAATAAACAGTACAGTACAGTACAGTGTGTAGATAATATTGAAATATTGAAACATTTTAACAGTCACAGCGGGGCTATAGTGTGTATATAAAATACAAACTTCAACAAACCATTACAACATCACTTTAAAAAAATAATAATAATAAATCACATGATGCTGAACAGACAGCTGAAAAGAAAAGTGGGTCACAAATACAATGACGGTCATGTGTCAGTGCCTAGGCAAGGAGCCTGTTTTTCAGTGTCATGAACCTTGGGCTTGGTTTTGGGCGCAGTGTATCAAGTCCCACGAAAAGTCTTTGGAACACCTCAAAGGTTTTGGAAAGTTTGGGTGGATACTCAAGATTAAGTGCATATGTTAACCCAAGCAGTAAACAGCATGCTTTGGCCAGATTTCCAAGATGGGTAAGGACTGGTGTTCCCTCAATGATGATTCCTACTGCATCTGGCTCAGAGCAGACATAGATGCTCATATTTTTAATTTTCAGGTCTTCACAAACAGTTGTCTCTGCAGTCCCCTTTGAGATAAAAGAAAAAAATAATTAAGAAAAACAAACTCATTTGTTGATGACAAACAAATACTCCACCTGAGGTGACCTCTACCTGCCAGATGCTGGTTCCAGGGTGTCTACAGGTTTGACAAAGTTAAATTAAAGACTTGAATTGAACACTCTAACCATTGAGCTAAAGAGCCCAGGCTCCCAACTCAGAGGTTAGAAGCCTTCTTAAGGTTAAGGTTGTGAGGATTTACCACATTCTGCCACCAGCTAACCCAGGCAGTGCAAAAGTCAGGACAAAACCATGAGACTATTTTACACCATTTTCTTTGTCTGTTTTTTCTTGGGAATATTCAACAGAAAATGCTGTACCGGATAATTCCCCAGATTATTATATTTACGTGGCAATGTTAACCTACATTATTCTGTGCGAAAGATCTCCCTGTGCAGAAATGTACTAGTTCACATTAACAGTCAGCACAATTTAAACCTGTTCACCAGACTGATCCAAACATGATTTGAGACAATACTTACACAGTAATCAGAGATGAGCTCCTGTCCACTCTCTCCCATATACTCAAAGAGGCATCTCACAGTGACATCTCTCTTCTTCACTATAGTGGCACTTGGGTCCTAGTTAATAGAACAATAATAATGAATAATATGTTTTGTTGGTAAATTCACTACAACCCTATAATGCCATCATTACAGTAGGACTGTATACTATTATTATTAATAATAATATTAACAACAACAACAACAACCTAATAACACTTGAGACTATTTGGAAAAAACAACAACTATCTAATCAATTAAAAAAAAACACCCAGATAAGCAAGACAATTGAAAAACAAACCACTCATTGGATTAATATTGTACCTTGCATCTTTGTGACCACTTTTGCCTCACCTGTATCAATTCCATCAACAAGGTTTTGATGCGTTGACCAGTTGCTCCTCCCTTGGCACTAAAGATCTCTAGGAGCTTTGGGGTATGCTTATCCAGCTGTGACATAAACGCTGTTTCCAGGGGAACCGCAGTACATCTTCTGAACTCCTCGTTCACCTGTAAAACAGCATAAATTTGATTGTAATTTAAGGAGGCGACATTTGAAATTTATGCAAAGCGAGTTCTCAGAAGTGAGTAATGTCTGGAAAAACTGAGTGATAACGTACCTGGAATGGTTCGAAGAGGGCAGGCCATCTTTCCTTAAATTCTGCCACACCAGGGGACTTGGCAACCACTTCCTGTCTTCTCCAGCTGTATGTTCTGGCCATCATATCATTTATGCTCCTGACAGAGTCCTTTTTCTGACGAGCAGCAATTAGGTCAAGTCTCAGATTCTCAAGGGTGTCATCTGTTTCACCATGTGGGTGTGAGGGTAAGAAATTCAATTCCGCCCTTTTTGCCTTCTTAACATTTTTAGCAGATTTTCGGTCATCATTTGACTTGTTTCTCAGTGAGTTTATCAGCAGTTCGGAGCTTCCAAGTGCTTTCCGTTTGGTCCTGTAGTTTCCACACTTATACATTAAGCTTTGCTGCCACCCACAAATTCCATTAGTAGATGCGGGCTCCTTTAAGCAGGGATGCTTCGCAACTAGTGCCTCTGCCACTGCACATCTCTGGGCATTATTGGGGTAAGCCGTATATGAAAACATGGCCTCTGCCAGGCGCTCCAGGATGTCTGATTTGACACTTGGAGATGTCATTTGGGTGCCATTCTCATTTGCTTGTCTTAAAGCCAGTTCAGTGTTGTGTGAGAAGTTTGGAATGGGAAACACAGCAGGCCATGGGCTCTGCCTTTCAGAAGGGCATGGGCTCTGTCTTTCAGAAGGGCATGGGCTCTGTCTTTCAGAGGGCGAGGGACTCGGAATGGCTGCATCCACTGACTCCTCACTAAGACTCGAACACTCATATAAAGAGCTGACATCAGAGACATCAGGGGTGCTATGCATCATGGGAACAACTGTCAGTGTCAAGTCCAGCGGTGCATACACAACTTTAAGTGTGTCTTTATCTTTCAGCTCATTAGTAGATGATAGGGTGAAGAAGTCATCAAATTCCTCATCTTTGTATTGAAGACTTATATCTGTGGGGATGGAAAAATGTTCTTTGACAGCTGAAACCAGCTCGTCCACAGTTGAGGGTATGCCACTGCTAAGAGTTAGTTTCTTGACTTCATGATCGATGAGGACCCGGAATCTTACAGTTTGCTCCATGTCTAGAAAAACAGAGGACAGAGAGGTATGTTATTCACACTGGAGAGTGAAGCACAATGATGTTCAACACTGGAGACAGATGTGGCGCTTCAATGTCACCATAAGCTTTCCTGCAACAATATAGGCAGACAGAGGACATACATCAGTAAGGCTTTGTTGTTCAACAAGAGTTATGTGGTCTGTCTTCTCCAGGTAATATCCACGATAGTGTTCATCATACCAGGATATCTGTGTTCTCACAATAAAAAACACTCTTTCCCCAATAAGTACAATTTGAAGAATCATTGCAAAATCAGGAAGACCTGCAGTAGAACCATAGGCCACAATCATGCCTTTTGAGTATCTTGTTCCCTGATAGGTGACAGTGTCAGCCACCTGAACTTGAGACTGAGAAGGTGATAGATGCCTGATTGACTCCTTAACATTTGCATTGAGTACCTCCACTGGAACTGATGTTACTCTTACAACACTAAGAGCCGGCAAAAGTGTTGTGGAATGCAGGTGGTGGCTCATCATTAACTGGTGCTTTGTGGCCAGGGACAGGAGAATGTTCCTAAAGTTTCCAGCGTGCCTTACAATCCGTTTAAACTGGCTATGCTTTGCTTCGAACCGCATAGTCCAGAAAGCAATCACTGGTCCGAAAGCTTTTATCAATGCAGGATAATGTTCTAAGAAGTGGTGCTTCGGGATTAAATCTTCATTAGGGAACACTTCCTGGAATCTGTGTCGGTGTTCAGAAATTTTTGAGTCGAGATATTCAATGCTTTCCTCATTATGTACTGGACTCACAACAAGCTCAATAATGTCTTTTAAAGACATCAGCAGAAGCCAGGCTGGATCATTCAAAGGTATTTTGGGCCCAATAATGAATGGTAACAGTCGTATGAGGGCCCAATTTTCATGTGCATTTCCTCCAATCTTTTTTCTTGAGGAAAAGGTAGGAGGCACTGGCTGAGGAGAGTTAGTTTTGTCAGCCCACTTATATGGAAACTGTGAAATAGCACTGTTAAGTTCACTAAATGTGAAGTATTTCTTAGAAATGAAAGCACTGAAGCACAGACCCAATTCCAAGGGAACAATCCCTTCAAAAATGTCATGCAAGATATCAGGTGGATAGCCAGTGACACAGTGGAAGTAGTTGAGATTTATAGTCAATGGGCAAGCCCTTTTAACACCAAAACAATGTGTCAAGGCAGGGTTTTCTTTGACAGTCAAAACATGAACTGCATGTGCTTCTTTGGTGCGAGCAGGAAATGCACCAGACCTCACCTCCTTAGTCTTAAATTCTGATCTCTGTCCAAGACAAAATCTGCAAATGAAAGGTCCACAAAAATTTTCCACTAATCCAAAAATTGAGTGTGCCCCAAGATTGTCTGCAGCAATGCAAAACACACTTCCTTTCACATTTTGTCCAACCGAGGAAATGTAGATGCCATCACGCTCCAAAATAGCAATGTCTTTTAGCAAAGGGGCAAGCACTTCCTCATAGCCAAATCTTTTGATGTCCACTGCTTTACATAAAAGGGCCAAGTACACAGAGTTCAGAGTTGAGTGTGGAACGTTGCCAAACACCCAGTACAGAGCTGTAATCTTATGCTTCTTTCTTGAAGTTCCCAGTGGATTACAAATCTCAAAGTCATCAATGTACAGTACAAGTGAAATTTTTAGATCTTCAGAATAAAAAGAATTATCTTTATAGATTGTACCGTCTTGATATGATTCATATTTAGTAGATGAATTGTCTCTTGTTTCTTTACTCAGAACTTTTTCTCTAAGATCTTCTTTACTCAAAATCTGAGTTAAAGATTTAAGAATTGGGACATACTGGAAACTTCTCCTCTCATTTGGTTCAAGGAAATACTCAACAGGCTCAACAACTTCAAATTTTTCTCTGTAATACTGCCGTCTCTTGTACGATGAGGATAGAGGACCATCACTACTGAGTGCTGCGCTTAGGGGATTGGAATTGCACAATTCTTCCACCAAAGAGGTTACAACAGTGTCATCAATGGTTTGGTTATTTTTGATAAGATGTGAAACAATTTTAGTTTTAAGTGAAGATATAGCAGCATTTGCTATGAAGTGAAGATCATCAACCAATTCATCAATACAACGAACTGAAACATTATGAACACTCTCTAGTTTCAGCAAGAGAGATGCTATGTACTCTAGTACTACATTGCTCCCATCTTCCTCTTCATATTGTGCGTTAGTGCTACTGGCTTCACAATTAGAATCACTGTGGATCTCCTCCTCCTCAACTGCTTCAAAATCAGGTGCTTCCTCTGGTAACCCACTGATAATCCCTGGTTTGAAATCGTGTGCTGAATGTGGAGTATGCTTCCTGTGTTTATGTGTTGCAAACGTCCCATACACATTTGTTTGGTGATCACATCCTATGAACATACACTTCACAGTCTCATTATTCTTAAGATGATGGCCTATGTGTTCAAAAAATCCTTTTCATTGGGAAATCCAGGGTTTTGACACAAAGGGCAGGTAAATGAAAGACTTACTTGTGGTGAGTTATGAGATTTGGCTTCTGGGTGGTATCTTGAGAGATGCGAGCGGAAGGAACTCCAGGACTTAAAAGAACATGGGCAATCTATATGAATACAAGGCAAGGCATGGCTGTGTCCAAAGGTCCCATGATGCAGTCTATAGTGCTTTAAAATGTCAGTCTTTCCTGGTGCCACAGTGCTGCACAATTTACAGGGCCATCCCATCTGTCAATGCAGAGAGTAAAAAAAGTGTTAGTTATCTCTAGCCTTTCAAAAACAAGCCCTTTAAACATACATTTAAAAGTGAAGATCATCTTGCTGAACAAGATAAGACTGATTGACTTTAGTTCATAGCATAATTTATTTTAGAAAATAATCTGAAACATCATGTAGGTGCATTCAAAATTGGCTAACAATGACACACGTTCGTGGTGGACGTTTTCTTTGAACAGTTCAATCAAAGATACTTTATCAACAGTCTCAGGTTCAATATCAATGATTTTGTACAAACATTCCGTCCTAATGGTAGGCTAATTGTATTGTTATGTTCGTCAAACTCAGTAGGCTAGTATGTTCTGCCGAGAACAAGGCCATCTCCTTCGACTCAGGCTCTGCTCAGACTGTTTGCACTTGTTCAAATGCACCTCAGGAGACACCCGTTAGATAGCTAACGTTAGCATAGTTAGTTATTCACCAGCATAGACGTGCTAGTTTCTATGATCCTAATAACAGATCGCATGGGTTCATTCACACGCATCAGTGCAACATTTATTATTTGTTTCATTATCGTGTCTTTTTTTTTACCATGGGCTAAATACCATGTGCGCTAAGTATATTCGTTTATTTGCCCCTGTTCCTTACATGACGCACCATTTCACAGGCATGCAAGCCCATCTAACGTTAGCATTTTCTAACGTTAACGTTACTGTCCGTGAGTTCATTGGCAAATTTAACACGACAACGTTTTTGAGGAAGTTACAAACACTTCTGAAACATTAAACTATCAAACAAAACAGCATTACTTATAGGCTACCACACAGGTAGATTTATAGCTTATGGTTTACGTTAACCAACTGTTTTGAGATAACGTTAGAGCACATTCGAAGTAGGCGGTCAAAAAGTTTGTAACGTTAGTAAACAGTGATGTCTTTGCAAATTGTAAAACACAAACGTTACTTTCGGTAAAATCTAACTTTTAACAGTACAAAGAGTTAGGCTACTTACTTGGGGTATGTGAAGTACCGTATAAATTATCCGCCTCCTTGGAAAAACCTGCTCGAATAAACTCCCAAGTCCTGGAACAGATGAGAGAAGATTTGCCCGGGCTTGTTCCGTTGATTGCAGGTGGGCGGGCTGTGTCTTTTTACGTCTGATGTAAACTTTTAAAACGAGTTTTGTAAAATCAATTTATGGTGAAGTCTGATGAAATTAATTTTATCTTAGAAAATATTGAGTTACGAAAATATAGGGAAAAAATAGTTAGTCATAACTCAAAATAACAAAGAAAAGAAAATGAAACTAATTTATTGGAATAAATATAGTTTTTAAAATCAAGACATATGGACAATGGCACTGAACGACTTTTTACAGTGTGTCCTCTGTCCCAGGAGAACACACCTGTCCTTCATTTTGGCTCTCTCTCAAATTCAAATTCAAATTCAAAGAAGGCTTTATTGGCATGACTGTGTACAATATTGCCAAAGCACAGTCTCTCTCTCTCTCTCTCTCTCTCTCTCTCTCTCTCTCTCTCTCTCTCTCTCTCTCTCTCCTGATTGTGTTCAGCTGTTTCCCAAATCAGTGGGACGTTCACACAAAGGTACACACACACACACACACACACACACACTCGTGCCCCAGCTCCCGCCGCTCTTGGCCAGGAAATCAATCCGCCGGCTGATTGCTGCCATGTTTTATTTATCGGCCTTCACACGCCCTTCACCGGCCGCTGCCGCCGCCCCGGCGGCATCAATAGAGGCAAGTTCTGTTGACTGATCCCCCAACGCCTCCTCCCACCGCCCTCCCACTGTCTCAGCCTGAACCTCCGCCAAAGGCCAAGAACCGGTCCGGAACCGAACCGCTTTTCCTCGCCTCGCCTGGCCTCGTCCAACGACCACCCTCAGCACTTTCCTCCAACCCCCTCTCCTCCTCCTATTCTTTCTTTCTTTTCTTTCTTTTCTACTTTCTTTTCTTTCGGGTGGGTGGGGCAGTGTTGGCTGGAAAGTGTTGCAGAGACCTGGGAGTGGAGCGTTTGATTGCCGTAAAAACCTTAGTCAGAGAGGTGAAGGAGCAAGAGTGTTGGCACGTGTCGGGCAAATGAATATGGAAATAGCTCTCCTCGCCGCGCGCCTGGCGACAGGGAATTGGTTATGCACTTTTCTCTGTCAAGTCGCACTTTTTAAAAGTTCTTGTTTCAGGACTTTTCATGTATATATATACTTTATTTATTTATTTATTTCCCCTCCTTCTCTAATCCAAAAATGTCAGAAAACAATGAGTCAGACTTTGCACATAGACTTTTAAAGCGGGATTTGGGTGATTGATCTGCAGTCGAGTTCCATCCATCTTATCAAGGATTGAGCCGAACAATCGTCCTTGGCTCTCTGTCTTCTTCCGTCTGTCTCCTCTCTTTCTCTCTCTTTTCCTAATGATTTGGATGCTTGTTCGTCTTCTCTCTCTTTTTTCACTCTTAGCTTTGCACCCACATCTCTGTCATTTGCTCGTTTTTCTGTGTTTCTCTGTGTCACTCCCTTCACTTCTGTTTTCTTTTGTTTTCATCTTCTCTTTTCTTCTTCTTTTTTTCTTCCATTTTAGAAAAGGACGTGAACCGGACCGACCGGACCAACCCTTTCTACGAGGGCGATGACAACCCCGGCCTCATCCTGCTGCACGACGTCCTCATGACCTACTGCATGTATGACTTTGACCTGGGTAAGATCTGCCTTTCGCCTTTGCCTCTGCTTTCATCTTCGCTAGCAGCTTCTACCAATGGGATTGTGTGTGTGTGTGTGTGTTTGTGTGTGTTTGTGTGTGTTTGTGTGTGGTGTGTGTGGTGTGTGTTGTGTGTGTAGTGTGTGTAGTGTGTGTGTCTGTGGCCTAGCCACTTATTATTGCCAGCCCCGCTTACTGTGGGCTCAACAGACCTTCAATGCCGTCACTTAAAAGCCTTCCAGCTAATTGTCACATTGTTTGTCACATGGTCCCTCTCTCTCTCGCACTCACTCACACACACACACACACACACACACACACAACACACATACACTTCCTCTCTCTCTCTCTCTCTCTCTCTCTCTCCCTCTCTCGCACTCACACACACAAATTGACACATCAACACAGACTCACACACAACATACGCACACAGCAATGTTCCTTCTTCGGCCCTTTTTGTTACATGCCCCTCCCTACACACACACACACACACACACACACACACACACACACACACACACACACACACACACACATACACACACCTCACATACATGCGCACACACACATACAAACACACACACTAATGTTGCCTCTTCATCCCTCTTCCTCGCTCTGTGAACAGGCTATGTCCAGGGCATGAGTGACCTGCTCTCGCCCATCCTCTATGTGATGGAGAACGAAGTGGACGCCTTCTGGTGCTTTGTGTCCTTCATGGATCAGATGGTGAGAGATGACCCTTTTGACTTTAGACCTCTCTCTCTCACTCTCACTCTCTCTTTCTCTCGCCTGCTCTCTCTCTCACTTTCTCTCACTCTTTGTTTCTTTTGCCCTCTCTCTCTCTCTCTCTCTCTCTCTCTCTCTCTCTCTCTCTCTCTCTCTCTTTCACCCTCTCTCTCCCTCTAACTCACTCACTCACTCACTCTCACTATCTCTCACTCTTTTTCCCATGCCCTCTCTCTCTGTATCTCTCTCTCTAATGCGCTCACTCACTCACTCTCACTCTCACTCTTTCACTCTCTCTGACTCGCCCACTCACATACACACACACTCTCTCTCTCCCTCTCTCGGTATGCCTCTTGCACTTACTCATTTACTTCATACTTACTCTCTCTCTCTCTCTCTCTCTCTCTCTCTCTCTCTCTTTCTCATCCATCTGTTGTGCATTTCTCTCTGTCTTTATAGAGGACGGGTAGAGTTAGTGAAGTGTTGATGCACAGTAGGTTCCATTTAAAGTAGGGATAAACCTACAGAGAGAGACAGAGAGAGAGACAGAGAGAGAGACAGAGAGAGAGACAGAGAGAGAGACAGAGAGAGAGAGAGAGAGAGAGAGAGAGAGAGAGAGAGAGAGAGAGAGGACTGACCTTTAAGTGCATAGAAGCATGGTGCCCCTCTGGGCATTTTTGTAACATGCATTCTGATGCCGTGCAATGTTCTTAGGGTCTCTTGCTGTGAAGGTGTCTGTCTGTACGTGTGGGTTTCTGTACGTGCTAGTTGCCTTGCTACAGAATTTTTTTCCTTGGTACGAGATAGCGAGAGAGAGAGAGAGATATCTTGACCTCAACCAATCAACAATTTTAATGTTTGTTTGGCCACAGTCAGCCATTAACGCTAACTGCCTCCAGAAGTATGAACCATAATGTTGCCCGGAGCAATTCCTGCATCACTGTCCACTCTTCTGTCTTCTGTAGCCAGACTGATCTGTTTCAAGCTTCGCCACGTGGCCACGTCGTTTGGAAGTGAATTCGACACTCATTAAGCATTTATAGGTTTCTGAATGGCACGGCGGCCCAGCAGATTTACTGTAGTAAACAGCCATCATTGCATAATCTCCCATCTGAGCAACGCTAGCA
>JAODXP020001030.1:0-22344 GCA_027497455.2 Sardinella longiceps | reverse complement strand
GTGAAAAGATTCGTCAAACATCAAGTTCATTATCAAGATTTCCTACCAGTTAAGATGTCCAGTATAGACGGTACGCCTCCCATTTCCCAACTGGTAGTCAGGTCGGAGGATGGATCAGTTAAAACGTCAAGCTCACGTCAGTCAAACAAGTCAAGTGCAAGCATGGTTGCAGTTCAAGCACGGGCTGTAGCTGAAGCTGCCCGCACCAAAGCCGAGTTCGCCAAACGCCAAATCGATATCGAGGTCGAGAAGGCACGGATTGAAGCGAGGCTGAATGCTCTGAAGCAGGAGGGTGAGGCTGAAGCAGCCCTTGCTGCAGCAAGAGTCTTCGAGGCGGCAGTTGAAGACGTTGTTGACTGTGAGTTGACCACTCCAGCTATCCCAGTAACAACACCTGAGCCAGTCAAACGAATTGAGGAGTATATCAGAACTCATTTTAATTATGATCCTGATGTTAAGAGAGAAGAAAGTCCTCAGAGAGAATCTAAGCCGAGATCCAATGAAATGTACAAACCATACAGTTTGCCACGACCAGTCACTCAATATACACCTGGATGGGCTACGGAGACTCCAGTTGGACAACAGCCTCATCATGCCTTGCCTGTCCTAAACACAGACGCCAGAACAGACAACACACACTCAAGAAGCAGGCCGATGCCTGGAACAACAGAAATCACGGATCTTGCCACCTACCTCGCACGGCGTGGTCATCTGACTTCTGGATTCAAGGTCTTTGACAACAAGCCAGAGACGTATATATCCTGGAAGTCGATGTTCTGCAGTGCCATTGAAGGACTGAACCTCAAAGCCAGCGAGGAGCTCAATCTACTCACCAAGTGGCTTGATGGGGAGTCGCTTCAACATGCCCTGAGGATTAGAGCAGTCCATGTGAGCAATCCAGAAACAGGCCTCCGACGTCTATGGCAACGGCTGGACAAGAATTATGGGTCATGTGAAGTCATTGAAGCCTCCCTGTTCAAGCGACTGGAGAGTTTTCCCAGGATCCTCTACAAAGACAACCACCTATTGCAACAGCTCGCTGACCTTCTTCTTGAGCTACAAGCAGCAAAGAATGAGGGTTACTTACCAGGCCTCAGTTTTCTTGATACATCGAGAGGAATAAACCCAATAGTAGACAAGCTACCGAATAATCTCCAAGAGGCATGGATCAAGCATGGAACAAGGTATAAACAAGAACACAATGCCATTTATCCACCCTTCTCTTATTTTGTTGAGTTTGTTAACAGTCATGCTGAAATGAGAACAGACCCCAGCTTTATGTTACAAGGCTACAACACATTGCAGCCTAAAGCAGAAAAGACGCTTGTGAAGCAGACACAAATCAGAACACCGTTCACAGCAAACAAAACAGAACTTAACTCACCTGACCAAAACACTGATACGGCACCTCTTGACCCTGATAAACAATGCCCAATTCATAAGAAGCCACATTCACTTGCTAACTGTAGGGGTTTTAGAATGAAGATGTTGGGAGAGAGAAAAGACCTGCTCAGAGAGCATTCAATTTGCTTCAAATGTTGCATATCTACAGAGCACATAGCCAAAGACTGTAAAGCGGTGATTCACTGTACAGAGTGCAACAGCAACAGTCATGTGTCAGCAATGCATGCTGGACCACCGCCCTGGTCAGGGAAAGATCCAGTGACTCCTACAGAGGGTCAAGGCGGGGAGCCGGATAACTCTAACCCCATTGAAACCTCATCTAGCTGCACAGAGGTATGTGGAAAGGGGCTACAAGGAAAGTCATGTTCGAAAATTTGCCTGGTCTATGTCTATCCAAGCAAGTTCCCTGAAAGGAAGAAGAAAATGTATGCAATGTTGGATGACCAGAGCAATGTATCACTGGCAAGGTCTTCCTTTTTCGATATGTTTGACGTACAAAGTGAAGCTCTGCCATACACAATGAAGACATGCTCTGGCATAACGAGCACCAGTGGAAGAAGAGTGAGCGGTTTCATCATTGAGGGGATGGACGGGAAAGTGTCCATTCCATTACCAACACTTACTGAATGTAACCAAATTCCTGATAATAGAAAAGAAATACCTACTCCTGAGGCTGCCGTTCATCACACTCACCTGCAGTCCATCGCGTCCCAGATACCACCACTGGATCCTTCTGCAGATATCCTACTCCTCCTAGGCAGAGATATCATTCGGGCACACAAGGTACGCAGTCAGGTGAATGGCCCACATGATGCACCTTATGCTCAATGTCTTGATCTGGGGTGGGTAATCATAGGGGATGTTTGCCTCACGGGAGCTCATAAACCCTCTGTGAGCTCTTTCAAGACAAGCATACTTGAAAATGGCCGACCCAGTTTTCTCACCCCCTGTGAGAACAAAATTCATATCAAGGAGAGGTTCACAGACACCTCCTCCCTCTGTGAACAAACACAGACTAAAGAGGATGTTGGCAAACTCATCTTTAAGCAAACGGAAGATGATGACAAGCTGGCACTGTCTGCAGAAGACCTGATATTTCTGGATATCATGAACAGAGAATTCCACAAAGATGACGCCAATAATTGGGTGGCTCCACTTCCTTTTCGTTCTACTCGACAGCGCCTGCCCAATAACAGAGGTCAAGCTGTCCATCGTCTCATGTCCCTCCGTCGGACACTGAAAAAGAACACAGAGATGAGAGATCATTATGTGGAGTTTATGGAGAGGATGTTTAGCAAGGGCCATGCAGAACATGCTCCTCCCATTAGTGTTGGTCAAGAATGCTGGTATCTCCCAAGCTTTGGCATTTACCATCCGCAAAAGCCGGGAAAAATCAGAATAGTCTTTGACTCCAGCGCTCAATGCAACAATGTGTCCCTTAATGATGTGCTGCTCAAGGGCCCAGACCTCAACAACACTCTGATCGGTGTGCTCATCCGATTCAGACTCGAACCGTATGCAGTAATGGCAGATGTGGAGCAAATGTTCCACAATTTTGTGGTCAAGGAGGAACATCGGGATTTCCTCAGATTTCTGTGGTTTCAGAATCATGACCTGGACGGAGAGATTGATGAGTTTCGAATGAGAGTCCATGTGTTTGGAAATTGCCCATCACCATCAGTCGCCATCTATGGGCTAAAAAGGACTGCCATTGAAGGCGAAGAAGAATATGGAAGTGATGTGAGGATGTTTGTTGAACGCCACTTTTATGTGGATGATGGACTACAATCCTTCTCCTCAGAGGCCAAGGCAATTGATGTGCTACGCAGAGCGCAGAAAATGCTGGCACAATCGAACATACGCCTGCACAAGATTTCATCTAACAGCCTCGCTATCACAAGCGCTTTTTCAGATGAAGATCTGGCCACCAGTCTGCAAGACCTGGAACTTGGACAAAGTACACTATCTATGCAGCGTACCCTAGGATTAGGATGGAACCTGTCCGCAGATCTGTTTATGTTTCAAGTATCTGTCAGTGAGAAGCCATTTACAAAGCGTGGTGTGTTATCAGTCATCAACAGTCTATTTGACCCTCTTGGCCTTGCGGTGCCTGTCAGCATCGAAGGTCGCGCCATTATGAGAGATGTCTCTTCTCATGTCTGCGGTTGGGATGAACAGCTGCCAAAAGAAAAGCAGGAAATGTGGGAAAGATGGAAAGATTCTCTAAAGTACATAAAGCAACTGAACATTCCAAGGATGTACACCTCAATCCCCTCATCCATGGCACAGAGGAAAGAGGTAATGATTTTTTGTGATGCATCCATAAAGGCAGTGGGTGCTGTTGCCTACTTGAAGCTTACAAATACTGACGGTTACAGTGAAGTGGGCTTCCTCTTCGGTAGAGCGAGACTTGCTCCAAAACCAGACATCACCATCCCAAGACTGGAGCTCTGCGCTGCAGTGCTGGCTGTGGAAGTAGCAGAGTTAGTTCAAGAAGAGCTAAACATTGATGTGGATGAAGTACACTTTTTTACTGACTCAAAAGTTGTACTGGGCTACATCTTTAATGAGAAGAGACGTTTCTATGTCTACGTCCATAACCGAGTAGAGCGCATCAGGCGATCTACACAGGTGCACCAGTGGCATTTTGTACCCACCCATCTGAATCCGGCTGATCATGCCACAAGAGCATTACCCGCTGAACAGCTTGCGCTCTCCACATGGTTAAGTGGACCAGCGTTCCTCACAGACTCAAGGTACAGTCAAACACAGGGGGAGCCATTCAGCCTTGTTGACCCAGATGTGGATCCAGAACTGCGGCCAGAGGTCGTGACCTGTACCACCACTCTGTCAATAGGTAAACTAGGAAGTGCTAGATTTGAGAGATTCTCGAGTTGGGCCATTCTACTAAAGGCCATTGCTAGCCTGCAGCACATTGCAGAGTGTTTCAAAAACAGGCAAGGGAGTGTTTGTGACGGCTGGCATAAATGCAGTCTGAATCTTGATGAAGAACAGCTTGAACGGGCCAGAGTCACAGTCATTCACACTGTTCAGCAGGAGATATTTGCAGATGACTTACAACATTTAAAACAGTATGGACATGTGAAAAAATCAAGCCCACTCAGCAAACTGTGTCCATTTGTGGACACTAATGGACTCCTGAGAGTCGGAGGGCGGCTAGCAAGAGCACAGCTGCCTTTGGATGAAACACACCCCCTTCTCATTCCAAGAAGACATCATGTGACTGAACTGATTGTCAGGCACTTCCATGAAAAAGTTTACCACCAGGGCAGACATTTCACTGAAGGGGCAGTTAGAGGCGCTGGATTTTGGATTATAGGAGGAAAGAGAACTGTGAGCAGCACTATCTTCCGCTGTGTCACATGCCGCAGACTTAGGGGCAAACAAGAAGAGCAGCTCATGGCTGACCTGCCAAAGGACAGACTATGTTCAGACCCTCCGTTTACGTATGTGGGTTTGGATGTGTTTGGTCCATGGCCTGTCTCAGCGAGGAAAACCAGAGGGGGTCATGCAGAGGCAAAAAGATGGGCTGTCATCTTTGTTTGTATGAGTGTTCGTGCCATACACATTGAAATCATAGAATCAATGGACACATCATCTTTTATCAACTCTCTCCGACGGTTCTTCGCAATCAGGGGTGCTGCGAAACTGCTTAGATCTGACTGTGGGACCAACTTTGTGAGCGCCTGCAAAGAGCTTGAGATTGACAAAACAGGATGTCACAACAAGAATATTGACACTTATCTGGGGGACAACGGCTGCCAGTGGCAGTTCAATCCTCCTCATGCATCACACATGGCAGGATCCTGGGAACGCATGATTGGAGTTGCCCGACGAATCCTAGATGCAATGCTACTGCAACATGGGCCTGTAAAGCTCACCCACGAGGTGTTAGTGACATTCATGGCTGAAGTGACTGCAATAGTGAATGCGCGGCCCCTTACAACTATTTCCACCGATCCAGAGTACCCTATGATTCTCACTCCCGCCATGATGCTCACACAAAAGTACGGCATGCCACCTGTGCCACCAGGTCAATTTGAAAGCCGTGACCTTTACAGAGGGCAGTGGCGGCGTGTGCAATACTTGGCTGAAGTGTTCTGGGCACGATGGAGGAAGGAATACATCAGTGGGTTACAAGATCGACGAAAATGGCGTACACCAAGACCAAACCTACAAGTGGGAGACGTGGTCCTACTGAAGGATGTTCAGGAGAAGAGGAATGACTGGCCCATCGGGCTCATTAACAAAACTTTTCCCAGTGACGATGGCAGAGTCAGGAAAATAGAGGTCAAAGTGATGCGGAAGGGAGAACAGAGACTGTTCTTGCGACCTATTAATGAAGTGATCCTTCTGGTGTCTAAGGACACTGTTTAAAATTGTGTGAACTCCTTTTCAAATACATTTTTGCATAAGTTTGTTTTAGTGACATCCCTTAGATGTCAGACGGGGAGTATTCTGTCCCTAGGTTTCAGGTTGCAGAAATATTGCCTGTCGAATTGTCTAATACTGCCATCTAGTGACCATAGTAGGTATCATTATTTAATTCAAGTAACTTACTTTCAGTTTAGTCATATGTGCCCTGCATGGTGGTCAGAGAAAGCCATGTGCCTAATTTTGTTCCCTGAAGGCTCTTGATACAGGACAATCTGTAAGTTAATCTTTCAGTGAAGTTAAATAAGAAGTGAGAATGTGACTTTAGAGTCATATTTGTGTTTGTGTTGTTTGGCTAATGTTGAAACTTAGTAGTTAGCAATGTATGAAAGCCCTGAAAAGACCTGGTTAGATTTGTTTAGTTTATGTAATTGAAATATTGACTGTTTCTGAATGTAAATGGACTGTAGATTGAAATATGTCTGTATTTTTTGTATTTTACAGTTTCACAATTTATGGTCAAGTAAAAGTTCTGAAAAACTACTTCAGACTCCTGGGCCATTCTGTTTAGCTCGCTGTCTAGGCTGTGTAGAGCCACATAGCTGAGGGCAGAAGACCGATAGAGTTTTTTTTTTTCTTTTTAATAAGTTTAGACTGTGCAAAATAACCCAACTACATTTCCATAAAGAGAAATGTAGACAACACAAATAGCAGTGGCACGTAAGAATCCACAGACCGCTTGTCTAGCTCGTCTAGCTGTCAACGCTGAAGACAGGATGTGCGTGAAAGTGGCTTCCTCTTAACCCTGACATGTAGAGCCTGAATCTGCTGTGATACTTCCTGTGACATACTGCTCTCTGACCACTAGTTTCACTCCCAGCAGATTCTCACAGTACCAAATAAGGATGGCCAAGTCTCTAGCCGCTTGCTGTGAAATCGCGGCAGTGTCAGCACTGGTGTGAGGACACAATCTGATACGCATGCATTGTCATAGTGGGGTAAAGAGCTATTTGACATGCAGTAACACTGCTGAACAGATGCTCTGGCAAACAGGAAACTGTGGTCCATTGCTGCACAATATTTTCAGCAGCACTATGCAACGCTATGCACACTTGCACATCGCCATGTTCTCATCCCCATTTTCCCATATCTACCCTACCAGTCTTAATCAGCACCCTAAGAATTAATGTTACCTCCATTACATCTGTTTGTTCATCATTGGCACCTTATGTGAAGCAAACAATCTCTTCATTGCTCCTACCTCTGCAAAAATACTTGCATAGTGCTGTTTTATTTGCTGCTTATTCATTTGCTTACAAGATTTGGCATACTTTGACAGATTTCCTCATGAAAAACTGTAAAAGTCAATTGGAGATGGCAAAGTGTACTGTATGAGATAAATAAAGCAAAAGGGATATTAATATGTGGAAGTAGGTGATGCTTTGATATGAGTCTATGGTAGATAGTTCCCTATTTGTAAGTTAAAGAGGAAGTTGACATGAACAACAAACTAACATGCTCACATTATTGCTGCTTTTGCATTTGAATTCAAGTAGACATTAATGTAATGTTGCCGGCCATAAGAAACCAGCACAGAGTTCATGTGGAGACGAATGGTATGGACTTCAGACAACTCAGATAAACAAGGCTTACCAGTGCCTGATATGGGCCTAACTATGGTGAAACAGTAAGCTATAGTGAGGCAATCACTATACAGGCAGAGTAACTTGCATCATTTCAAGAATGATACATTTTTACTGATGATGGTATCAGCATACCAAGCATGCAGAACAGACATAGTGCTTTTCAAATAAGTGCAAGTACTATAATGGCCTACCCATTGCTATTGAACAGACTGTGAGGGAAACTGTGTATATTGTGGAATATACACTTTTCAAGTCCTGATGGAATTGCTTAGAATGTTATGGGGGTCTCATGTGCTTTGTCTCTAACATGACTGCTAATGTCCTTATGCCTTCAACCATCATTGAATTCATCTTGACTTATTTCCTGTAAGCACTCGAAAGACTTCTCCCTTCACGTTATTCTACAACAAATTGCATATGCACTTAGCAAGTTACACAGGCATCACTCAGTATGCTCTGACATGAATTAACTAGAATTATACTTGAATTATGAAATCAGGAGTTGTAAGAAATCAACAAAGATGTAAAAATCCATATAGGACTTATAAATGAGATCAAATAGATACTGTATATCTATGGCTTCCCTAGTCTACAGGGCTAAATAGCTCTTTCTCTGTAGTGAAAGATAGGGAGGCCCAATACCAATCAACCATCAACCTGTCACTGAACTGTCAAAGATTCTTCTAGGCTAAGCATTGCAAGAAGATAGTCTCTCTAATGTCATCTGATAAGTGGCATGTGGAAAAACCCTGGGTGGTATGCCTACTTACCCCATTGTGGCGAAGACAGAAACCGAACTTTTAAATCACGTAACCTTTGAGTGAAAAATGACAGATCACTGGAGTGCAAGTAGGCTACAGAGGTACTGCATGTCGCCTAGTCCTTACTGTGTTTCAGTTCACAAAACTGCTCAGCAAGCCATTTCCTGGGTGGGCGGAGAGGAGAGGGAGAGGAAGGTTTTCTGAGCAGGCAATTGAAAGAACTTCTCAAACCATGCACACAAGTATCTGCCACAGTGTTCCATCCATGTTCAGCAGCATGAAGAAGGATCAAATAAAAAAAAAAAACTAAAAACAGAATCAGTCACTACCAAACAATCAAACAATCTTTATTTAGGCCTGTGATGGCAGTAAGTTTCATTAATGAATAAGACATGAGCTCAATGTTTTAATAACAATCTCCAAACAATCTCCATCCAACTGCAATTTTGACATTATTATTGTTATTATTATTACAGATATAATAAAGACTATCTTGAATCTCTTGAAAGTAGCCAAAACAATTGAATTTGAGGGTGACCGATTAAGAAAAAACCTTGATATTTGGTGCCCTAGGCGATTGCCTAGTTGGTCTATGCCTAGAAGCAGCCCAGGTGGGAGTTGATTATGAGAGGCATATGCGCAGTCAGTCTTCACACTGGAAGTAGCATGGAGGGAAGTATACAAGTGGAGGGTAGCAGGATGTACTTCTGTAGTACTACATTCATTTCAATGTCCCATGCACTGAAGCTCGCAACATTTTCAAATTCCTCTCAACCATCCTTTTGGGTGTTCCATGGGGCCTATTATGACCGCCGCTAGCGTAGCGCTCATATAGTTTGACTGCTACATACTGCTCGTATACTGATCTCTGCAGACAGCAGCGTGTAGCATGCCGTACATGACAAATATCACAGGAGTAGTGAGGGGCTTCAGTCAGGTAGAGCACCTGTAGTCCATTAATTAATGAGGTTCTGGTCATGTGGCCAGTAGGCCTTTTCTGCTGCTTGCATACCATGCTGCATACTGGGGAGTAGTATATGGGGCCTTAACCACTCAGGTAGAGCACCTGCAGCTAATTAATTAATTGTGGGAAGCAGTAGTGTGTGCTGCACTGTTTGCTGGGGCACAATTAGCATGTAGCACATGTAGCATAGTAGTATACCATTTCGGAAATGGCCAGTGATTGTCAAAGTTTTTTTTTTTTTTTTTTTTTTTCTTTTTTTTTGTCTCCCGTCATCTACTTCCTGAATTTTTGGTGAGCGATTCCTGGGACACCGTAACACCGGGGCACAAGAAACTTGGTGGGCATGTAGCCCCAGTAGACTTCTACAAAAAAATTTGGTTTGGTCCCCGGGGGCCACTCCATCTTGGCGAGGCCCCCCCACGAAACCCAAAAAATGCAGTTTTTCCTAAATAACTACCTGACCTGTGATTGAGGATGATGAAATGTTTATGGAATGATGCTCTCAAGAGCCCACATCAACTTAGCTTATAACCAGTCATTTGTGATTTGCACCCCCATGGTAAAAAATGAAAATGCAATATTATACTGCTTTAATTGCCCCTATCTTTACATCAGATTTTATGAACTGCACCAAATTTAACGTGTATGATGAACCTGATATCTTGTGGGAATATGTCAAGTTTTGTGGAATTTCATCCATGGGGGCTATAAAATAAATGAATTTATATGTACATATAATGACTGTACAACCATCAACCTGTAGATGGTGCTATTAAGCGAAGCGTTACTGGTTTGGGATGACGGGCCTACTTTCTCTCTCTCTCTCTCTCTCTCTCTCTCTCTCTCTCTCTCTCTCTCTCTCTCTCCCCCCCACACACACACACACACACACACACACACAAGGCAGAGAATGTGCAGAACTGAACGGCGGTCATATTTTGTACCGCAGTGCGGTACATCTAGTTTCCAACAGGATTTGTTTGAGTTTCCCAATTTCCCCACTACTTTGTCATTCATTTATGCACGAGTCAGAACATTGCAAAAGTACAAAAAAATGCAGTTTTCCACTCTGCACCTCCATGGCAGGCTGGGTGCAGCCACAGGAATGACAGCTTGGTACAGGTTGGTTAACCTCTCAGGCTATCCGTCTGATACAGACAGGAATGAAGGTGATAGATAGGGAAAACTGAAAAGCTGGCCGTCTGTGGAGTGTGTGTCAGACACACACAGAGAATTTGGTCTGATGGCTCTCATGTCCTCCACTCGGAATACAAACTTCTTCCATCACGCAAATGCCACTGATGCCCTAAAAAATGAAGGCTTCAAAAATAATTCTCACCAACTTGGTCAGAGTTTTGAGTGTTTCTAAGGCCAAAGGGGTTGTCTGATGTGCAATAGGACTGGGGATGGTTTATTATGATGCTTTTAGATTAAGCATACTCATGGTTGTGTGTATGTGGGTGCATGTGTTGTAGGCCTACGTCTTTTATGCTTATACCTGGCTGCAAGTGCGTGTCTACATGTGTATTGTTCAGTGTCTGTACATGTACTGTATGTTGATATTTAATTTATTTATTAGTGTCTGTCTGTATATGTTGGTATGTGTAGGCTACTGTCCATCTATTTATTCCAATGACTGTTGTTCTCTATATAAGCAGCATTGTAGCAGTAATGAAGTCCAATATGAATTTCCCTTTTGAGACTGTCGCCAATCCTGAATATACATTAATATACAGAGAAAGAATCCAAACTGTGTTCCCTTTATGGTACTTAGTTGTTTGAGAGTTGAAGTTATCAATGTCCAGAAGGACACAATGGACACAAAAGTGGAAAATGGACACAATAGTGCAAAACCGTATCAGTACAAGTGCACTGCCATTGCAGACTCTGTATCTAGAGTATAAGTACTAGGCAACACAATATTATAAAAAAACAACCGTAACTAAAACAGCAATAGATAATGCAAAAGGCTTAATTCAGTCCATCATATTCACTCCATACAAAACTAGCTAATTTAATTTAATGTAATTTAAGCACTAAGCCAGCTGGGGAATCAGTTCAAAGCAGTTGACAGAGGATTGAAAGACAGTGGTAGTAGACAAAAGACATGAACATACTGAGGATACAGACACACAGTGTTTCATGTGAGGACAAGGCAATGGCTCCATCTAGTGGTTCTATGAGGGAAGAACCAGAATCAACGGAAATGAAAATACACTGCAACTCAAATGGTCTCTACATTGGTCTAAGGTAATGTGAATTAACCTTTTTAATTCATGCTTTCCCACCTGGATATGGTTACTACTCCTATAAATAATTAAAATAATAAAATATGTGTATACAGTATATAATTCAATTCAATAGCTGAATCCCTAAATCTTTTGGGGAGTAGGGTATGATATTGGGTTAGTGTTTCCATTGGTTAAATATAATTTTTTGGTCAAAGGAAACCTGTGGGCCTGTTTTCATTAATGAAATATTATTCAGCCATCAAGACCAGGTTCCATGAGTGAGCCTATTTGACGGAGTTGGTGTTCCTCTGTTGATGGGCAGTTGATTTCTTGCTGAGTGAACATACATAATGAATGAATAAAAGTGCTTTATCATAACAGATGAAAAAGTCCAAGAGTCTCTTATGAAACTCAGTGACTGTTGGGATAATGAAAGAGCTGTTGAGTAGTTTTGACTTTAATACTAGAGCATTAACGTAATTTTGTGTTAGACTATACCTGTGGGAGCCTAACTTTGGTTTAAAATTTTACTTTTGAAGTCAGTCAATCTTTTTAAAATCAAATAAACAGAATTTAAAAAAACATTTGTCATCATTTTTTTCTGGTCAGATGCATTTTTTATTCAATTCATATTTTACATCAAACAACATTAACAAAAACATGGTAAATGTAGAAGTAGAAGAGCAAAGCCATAGGCCTACACTTTCCAAAGTAGCAGTAGACATAGTCAGTGCTGAATGAAAGCTACATACCGCTGTTCCACCACATTTCTTACACATATATTTTTTTTCAAATTGAATGTTAACATGAAGCATTCTTGACTGGTGCACTACATTGCTCTTACTGGTACAACTTATATGTGTTTGAATGATTTTTTTGTAATTAACTGAAACAATATAATGTGGTTGGTTAATATAACAAAAAGTTATAACAAAATATAGTTAGTTATAACAAAAAAACAAAAACAGTGATGTCTCAGACTGTGTTGAAGAAGATTTTGAATTAATTAAATCAAATCTATGATGTCCCTTGTGGGATGCATACTAGAGTCACTATTAATGCTGCAAGTTGTACGGCTATGGCTCACATTACACTAGGCAACATTTAACAGTCAAACATTGTTCCTTTACGTGGTCATAGCTCTAGTTGCTATGCAAATGAAATGAGAACAGTGTATGCTCTCTTGGAAGGGCTTTCAGAATGTTCACAAAAAACACTCCTACTTTCCGGTAACTTCTTTTCTGTTGAATTTCAGTCTAGTATTATTTCATCTTACGATGACATCCATGTTTTGTCTTTGTCGTTGCTACTGTATATCGTACGCATGTCTGTCATTCAGCTGACATTATAATTCTGAAATAGTCAGAACATGTAAAATAATTGGTGTATCGGGTGCATAGTTAGGCTATGTAAAATGTCCAAAAGTCGCCTACTAGAAAGACAAATATTTTTTATAAAAGGTTTTCAGTAAAGCTGTGACCTTGAGATGATTTGCATAGTGAGTGGTGTGTGCCCTCACAGTCATTTGCCTCGCAGTATTCAAAGAAATTGACCTCATGCACTGTCTACAACCCAGACTTCAGATCAGTGCACCTATAAGGACACTGATGAAACTGATTTTTTAATTCTAATTTTTTATTCAATTATTAATGTTGATATAGGCCTATCAGTTACATAGACTACATCTTGGAGCCATATTTATTAATGACAATTATTTAGGAATGAGCAAGACAATGACATAGTGAAAAAAATTTCTCAACCTTCCCCATCATTCTTTGGCGATTAATAGTTTCAGATCAAAGAAGCATTAACATCCAACAAAAATCCCAACATGTTTATTATTATCAGTGCACCTTCAAATGTTATTTTTTCTGTTGACAAAGGCAGCAGTAGTATTTGTGCTCTTAAGGAACAATAATCTCTTACCATCACGTGGTTAACAGTCAGTAAACAGTAAGACACACATTTGAATGGCTTTTGTCTGCGAACCATAGTAAGTCAATTCCATCAGACAATTGACTAAAGGAAATAAAAACATGTTCCTACTTGCATGTGCTGAGCATGCTTCTGTTACTCAGCCAGGGCCTCTGCATAGCCAGCAGAGCACCATTTGCATTTGGTCTCTTTGAATGAAGAGACAAGATTGCCCTTACCTGGCATGCAAAATCACTGGGGGACCAGTTAAAGCTGTGCAAATGCATATTCACACAGGTGTGTTCTCGTCAGACAGTGCTTCTAGAAAGAGTTAGGGAAATGAGGACAGTGATTTTCTCTAGGTCAATACCGGTGAGTCGCCTACAAGTGCAGACACTGAAAAGGTACGGAATTACACTGGCCAAGAGACTCGTTTCGTTTATGTTCTTTTAAATTAGTGAAAATTTACAGGAGAATGCCTCGATCATTTTTGGTGAAACGCAAGCAGGGAATTAATTTTGGATGGAGGCACGCCAAACAGCCAGATACATTTCAAGGTATGTATTTCGATTAGTCATTATTTTCATGCTTTTTCTTTTCTTTTTCTTTTTTTTTTTGAGAAATATGAATATAGTTTTGGAAATAGTGTTATCTTAATCCATGTTTACAAACCTTTTACTTTACACTATTTGACAAGTCCTGTAAGCCTGTTAGGCTATAGCCTATGTCTGTACTAATAGATAGAAAAAAGTACTGGAAGAATAGAAGAAACTCTGATACTGCATTAAAATGTAATATTGTAATCTAAAAAAAACAAAACAAAAAAAACAATGGTGAATTGCAAACAAAACATAACAAGTTTATATATTATGTAGCTGTAAGCATCCATCAATAAAAATCATACACTATTCGTCTTAACACAAAGGACAATAAAAGCTACCTTTATAGAACGTTACGTTTGGATTCAGGAGTCAATAATGAATAATGAATGAAATGAATGTCCAAAATAATATTTCCAATCAGATTGCATGATTGAGGATAATCACAACTTCCCAGTACAACCTCTTCATGCCTTTCCTGATCCTGGACAACAAGAGCAGCCAGAGCCGAAGCCAATGCCAGTAGAGGACCTCCAGAAGGGTTACTCTCTGCCTGTTCTGCATCATATTCAAAGCCCTTTTTATAACAATGCTGCCCCAGCAGCAGCAGCAGCACCTATCAAGGTAACTGATGCATCCTGTATAGTGGCTTGTGACTGAACTGAATTGTGTGAAATCATCTTCATTTCAGTGTTATGAAAAGAGCCTGTTCCCACTTTTTCAGTGTCCCCAGGCCCATGCTCCCTCCAGCAACACAGATTTCTTATGCCCAGTCTGCAACAAGGTTTTCCCTCTTCAGCGGATGCTGACTCGCCACCTGAAATGCCACAGTCTAGTGAAGAGGCATCCCTGCAGATTTTGTGGGAAAGGTTTCAATGACACCTTCGACCTCAAGAGGCATATGCGTACTCACACAGGTGAACACATATCACAAACAGATGACAAACAGGCAACACTATATGGACATTATGTAAACTGAGCTGATTAATAGCTGATGATGCATCACTTAATTTTTTTTTTTTTGGAAGTTTTCCTGCATGATGCTTAAAGTAAAAAAAAATGATTAGATTTGTGTAGAAATCCTGTATGGAATACCCTTAACCTGTACAAATATGACACTTTTATGAAGCCTTGTCCCTTGTCCCTATTCTTCCATTTTAAATTCACAAGCGTTCCTCCCCAATACAGTTTTGCCTTCTCTGAGAATATATAACGTCTGAGTACATTTTACAAACAGTTTGATGACGGTCTTGTGTGCCTTGTTGCAAAGGCATTCGGCCATATAGGTGCGAGCTCTGTGAGAAAGCCTTCACTCAACGCTGCTCTCTGGAATCCCACCTGAGGAAGATTCATGGCGTGCGACAGCAGTACGCGTACCGCCAGCGCCGCTCCAAGATCTTTGTGTGTGAGGACTGTGGCTTCACGTCCGGAAGACCAGATGAATATTTCATACATGTTCGTGAGCATCATCCTGGCAGTGCCGCCTTGCGAAGATACTATCGCAAACACATACCTGACAGAACCACCACAGTAGCTGATCACAATATCAATCCATTTATACTGTACCAATCAGCTGGTTTCTATATCTAAATACAACAATTAATTCATGACCTTAGTTTTCCATATAATTTCTATTATGATATTGAAATCTGTGTTAAATAAAAATTTTAATCACTGGTATCCTGCTGATTTACAATAAAATTAAACTGAATTATTCCACTACTGTTGTGATTGCATAATGCTAAGACTTTTCATGCATGGATGTGCATTTCATTTGAAGTAAACAGCTGCACAAAGATCCAGTATTTACAGGAAAGATGTTAGCTCTATGTCAGAAAGGATTTGTTAATGACGACATTTACTCTGCCCACCTGACCAATAATTAGTATGTATTCACAACAATAGGGTTGCAAGTGTCTAGTTCTTAGTAATAAAAATAAATATTAATAAATAAAAAATCTAACATTCTGAAGTCAAAATACAAGCGTAATTGTACATGTTGGTGAGAGGCATAACTACTGTCTACGGGCACACTCTAGCCTCAGCTCTCTCTCTCTCTATATATATATATATATATATGTATGTGCATATGTATATATACATCATGTATATACAGTACAGACCAAAAGTTTGGACACACCCCCTCATTCAATGCGATTCAAATATTTCCAGGACAATTTATATTGTAGATTCTCACTAAAGGCATCAAAATTATGAATGAACACATATGAAATTAAGTTCTTAACAAAAAAGTGTGAGATTATGACAAACTTTTGGACCTGAACCCGATCAAGATGGTGTGGGGTGAGCTGGACCGCAGAGTGAAGGCAAAAAAAGCTGACAAGCTCTTAGCATCTCTGGGAATGAATAACTCTTCAAGACAGTTGGAAAACCATTTCAGGTGACTACCTCTTGAAGCTCATCCAAAAAATAAAAAGAGGACAAAGCAGTTATCAAAACAAAAAAAGGATACTTTGATGAAACAAGAATATAAAACAAATGTTACAAGTTATCTCACACTTTTTTTTATTAAGGACATAATGCCACATGTTCATTCATAACTTTGTTTATTTTGTAGATTGTCACTGAAGGCAACAGTCATGAAAATAAACAAAGTAATTTAATGGGAAAGTGTGTCCAAACTTTTGGTCTGTACTGTAGCCTATATATGTATATGTAGGCTATATATATAATATGGGCAATTCCACGAAAAGTAAACTTCACCTTAAAACTTCAAGTCTCATCTACATGGACATACAAATTCTTTCAGAAAACTTGCGATACAAAAAAGTATTGTCTTGATGTAAATAATAATCTGAGCAAGTTTCGAAAGGAAGATATTTGTTAAAATTTTTACCCTACAGCCATAATGTAAGTCTATGGAGGGCTTAGAATGGACATAGTGGGTGATAACACACACAAAGCTAGCCTGACATAGCCCGCCCATAATACGAATGTTCATCCATATCCATGGTCTGGGCACGGTCCTCTGGAGTGTCGTTTACATCGGCAGAAGTCTCTACCATGGCTCAATAAGCGAAGCTAGATTAGACTGAGCTGTGCCAATCGTTTACAGAGACAAACAGAAGTGAATGCACTCTCCCTGCAGTAGAAGCGCTTCAGGTTAAAGATCCTCCAGAGCATCATTGTACGCCACCTGAACAGCAGTATTTATGGTCGGGCTACTGTCAGGCTACACACAAAGCTGCAATGCAATACAGTTATTTTTGTATGGTTATATTACTATTTTTGTCGTTACAGGTTAAAATCCACCATGTCAGCATATTGTTTTAGCATAACGTTGTGGAAGGTTTTTGCCGAGTATCGTCATCATCACATAACGCCATTTCTCCCAATGTGACCTAAGTACCAACTTTGGTTACAGTTGTCAGCTCACGGTCATTTAGATAAAAGAAGTGAAGTAGCTTTCTCTGCTCGTTTACTGAGGATGTAACACTGTTTGGTATGAATGTAGTCATATTTGACGCGCGCACACTACACCACACACTGAGCACACACTGACACACTGCGCACTACACACACACACATATATATACATACATGTTATCAAATACTAGTAGAGTAAGCATGCAGTCAAATTAAATAGCAAAGTCAAACACTTTATCAAAAACCTCATTTATTACAGAACTTGAGAAAGGAGTTTTAGAGCTTACAAGCGATAGAGAGCAAACCTCAAAAGAGGAGAGAGAAAGCTCATCTAGAGAGAATTAACCTTCCAATTAATTCACCACATTCCCTTATGTGTACAGTCTGCATCTGAAACCTTCCCTTTAGAAACACAATTTTAGATAATAATTCCTGTCATCCAAAATCACTTATTCTAAACATTCAAAGTTCTTAATCTAAATCCTTGTTCAATAATTCCCCTGCTCCAGACAGTAGTTGCAACTAATGACCTTAGACTGACTTCAGACTCAACCGTATTCCTATGGCAGTTCAGTTTAATATACAGTACAACATGGAGTAAAAATCTCATGGAGTGATGTGTCAAAAAGTGATTTGTTTCAAAAACATAAGGCTTGACATACTGTAAGGCTATTAGATGTGAGGTATCCTCATGATTCTGTTTAGTAACAAAGCACAAATCAAGGTTTCAATCGTAGGCTTGATATAAATGTTCTTCAGTGTGATACCATCACATTCTAACACTTCTGGATGATGATAGCAGATGCCCCACCGCCTCCGTTACAGATCCCTGCAAGTCCATACTGCCCGGATTGCAGATTGTGCACCATGTGGCCAACAATTCTAGTTCCCGACATGCTAAAAAAAATGAGAAATAATCAAAATGTTGGTGAAACATGCAGAATTTATCCAATACTAAAGGTAAGAACATTCCGTCTGTCTCTATGGTTTGTGATATTTTAAAAAAGTAGATAAATTAAGAAATAAACCAAAATACTGGTTAAGAATTTGCTGAAATCTGCCCTGTGTTAGTTGTGCGTGTTCATAGCAAACTCAGAGACATCATTCTATTGAAAATCTAAACCCATGAATGAAAATAATAATAATAAAAAAAACTGTGTGAGCTGTCATTTTCAAGGGCAAAACAGCCAATTCTTCTCAAGATTTATAATAGATCAAAAGTTGCAGTTATTTTATAGTCAGGGTTGTAGTTTTTTTTGTACTATTTTAATCAAAAAGCACCATCCATATTGCCATTCTTAAAAAAAGGTTGAATAACCTTAAATTGTGAATAACCTTGATTGAACCTTGATTTGAGATGGAATATGCCAGCATATTTTATAATAACTTGAAATAGAGGTAAAGAAATACTATGCATTGGTGAGCAACCTGCCAGTGCATGAGGGCATTATAATCAAGGGGGTGGCATTGTCCCAAGATTCTAAGTAATGTTTCAACATTGGTCAATAGTTAGGCCTATGGCAAAGAAATGGGCTTGTTTCTACCCAAAGTTTGGATATTCCGTTGACTTCTTCAAGATCACTACTGCTTGCCGAGGGATTTTGATGACAGCTGAGCCCAGTTAACAGGTGGGATCTTGACATTACATTAGCCTACCTGCTTAAGAGTAGGGTAGGGGATCTCTTGAAATGGTTAAGGAATATGCAAATAAATCTTTTAATATGGTCACACAGCTGTTAAAATCCCTATGAAATCAAATGACATGCTATGCAGGGTAACTTTAAGTGCTTTGAGTGGTGATGGCATTATCTGAGGTGATGTTAGCAGGCATGAAATATTTTTCACCCAACGAAAATTTAAATGACAATGTTTGAACTGTAGCCTGAGGTGCATAAACTATTATGTAGCGGAGACAATCGTGAGAATTTAAAAATGTGAAATAGCAAAAGCCCTCCAAGACTTGTAAATACATCGACAAAACAAATCACTGTGCTAGTTTACGTATATGGCCCTTTACATGCGTCTAGAGGGTCCCATGATCTGTACAGAACTCATAATGCAACTTTTTAATTCATTTCTTTCCCCTGTGAGCCTCCTGTTTTCTCATTCACTCATTCATTTTCCCGAACGAGTTGACCGCTACAATATGGCAGCTTAATTGACGTACGTTCCAGACCCGAATGACGGATCTACGTATACATTATCTGTGATCATAATATTCTTCATGTACATGTATACTGAACTGAAAAACTGTTGCTCTTGCAAATAGTCGTTACAAGCCAGGATGCCATGTCATCGCCACCATTGTGTAACAAGTGTCTTAGCGGCCTTGCTGAATGTAATACCCGCACAGATCCCCATAACCTGAACATAACCTGGTTGGGGGTAGATTTACTTCAGGCTATGTTCACAGCATAACCATAGTGACTTAGTAAGTTACTTGCCTATTTTAGAACTGAAGCCCAAGGTGTACTACTTAATCTGAGTTAACATACCAAGTTAAGGTGGTGGACCCACTTTCTGGAACACCCCCTCAGGCCTGCCAACCTTTAAGAATTTATTTGAGTAGCAACTCGTTGTCTGAAAAAACAGTGGCTTAAAAGGGCATACTGAGACTCAGTGGGCGTACCCAACATTACCTGCTGGACTTACTTTCATGTTACTCTTTAGATGTGTATAGATGGGCCAGTTAGTAGCCTACTGCCTTTTGGGATTCTGTCTTTCAATTAACACTTTACAGGATTGCTCTGAAATCCAAAATGTCCAAAAAGGGGACTAAATGTTTTCCATTCATGAAAGGTCAATATCAGCACCGCATCCTGCCCACAGGTTTCAACAGTCAATTGGCAAGTCTCAAACCGATAACCCTACTTTCTTCAGAGAACAAGTTAACATACAGGTTTAAAAGGGTGGGATTTGTATTTCATGAAAACAACAAATTTGATAAATTAGTCCTGTAATCTAAGTCACCTTGGCAAAATGAGAAACAATTTTATTCTGGGAAGGCTCCAGAGGCCTCATGTGGCCCTCAGGCCTTAGTTTGCCCAGGTATGGGCTACTGCAATGTTGTTGCCAGACTTAAATTAAAACCTAATTCACAATCTCAAATTTCCGTCCAGACAATTTCCCTTTGCAACTCAAGGAGGACCTTTGCACTTAGCGAAAGGAATACATGCAGCAAAGCGGTGAGGGCTTACTGCTCACTGTTGCTGCCTCACTGCTTCAATCTTGCCTCTGTGCTTCAATTCCTTTTTTATTATTTTATTTCAAATATATTTTGTACTGGGCTAAGGTGAATAAAAGCTGCTCTATTATTTGTCTATTATTCTTTTTGCAGGCAATCTTACAGCCTGCAACAGCCCTGGAGCCTGTCTAAAAATCCTGCTTCATTTGAAATTAGGCAAACATAATAAATTTGTGCATCATTTGATGTCATAAGCTAGCCAGCCAAAGTGTCAGAGGTTATTTTTCAGTGTAACAAAAATATTCACTGCTCAGAGACAACCGTTGGATTTCTCTTACCCGATTGGATGGCCAAGAGATACTGCTCCTCCATTGACATTAACCTTATTTGGGTCAATATCAAGCATTTTGATGTTTGCCAAAACAACAACACTAAAGGCTTCATTTATCTCCCACATTGCAATATCTTCTTTCTTTAGTCCACTCATCTCAAGAACCTGAAAAGACAGCAAGGACATCATTCATTAATGCAATTCAACTCAATTTTATTTGTAGAACGCTCAAATACAGTACATCGTCTCGCGGCGCTTTACAGACAGTACGGGAAGCATCCATGAGAATCAGGGGCAAGGAAAAACTCCCTTCGCTTTGTAAATAATTTGTTTTGTAGGAAGAAACCTTGGGCTGATCCACGCCTCATGGACTCAGCCTACCTGCCTGGGGCCTAATAAAGTATCCGTAAAGTCTGATGCATAGATTGACCATGGTTAACACAAAACAGTAGGAGTACTGAATGTAGTCAGATGCTATACACATAGTTTGTGTGACAGTCAGGGCCAAGGGATGGAGTCAGTAGTTGGAGTGTGGGATTAGTCAGTAGTTGGAGTGGGACTAGAGTTCATTGGGTGTTGGTCGCCATCTAGGTAGTGGTCATCAGGGGGCCATCAGGCCAGTTCCATCACGGGCCTCAGAGAAAAGGGGAGGATGGTCCTGGTGTGTGGCTCCATTAATACATGACCAAATGCAAGAGTGGGCTACAACAATACATGACAAAGCACGCAGCAATTTTTCCATGCCTTTTTTCCTTGGGCATGAAAGGACATATCACAGACGAACTAATGAAACTGGACATCGGCCTAATTAGCATTAAATTAACGCCTCTGCAACACCAGAAATAAAGACTATTAAACTTAAACATCAACATGCAAGTGAAAAGTCAAAATGAAAGGAAGAATGCTTACTTTAGGAACTGCAAAAGCTGGAGCGATAGGAAAATCAATTGGTTTAGTTGCAGCATCGGCAAAACCTAAACATAGAGAGAAACCATTTACATTTATCGCAAGGTTATGATCGCTGGATATTTACATATACAGTACATATATTCACCACAAAAACTTACAATAAACTCAATCAAAAAAATATGTACCACTGGATTTGCATTTTGAACTTTTGAAATACTGTGAATCAAAAATTATTATAATTATTACTATTACTATTACTATTATTATTATTATTATTATTATTATTATTAATATTAATAATAATAAACCAATCATACCAACAATTCTGGCAAGTGGATTGACATTCAGTTTTTTCGCAGCGTCCGCAGTCATCAAGACCAGAGCAGCAGCGCCATCATTCAAAGTGCTGGCATTCGCCGCAGTCACCGTACCTGTAAAGCCACGTTTCTCATGGTTCATTTCCATTGTCTTCCAGAATAAGTACAGTTAACATCTATAAATACAAAATTTTAATTAGTCTGAAGATATAAGGTCCGACAACAATCGACTGACGACCAATTATGAGAGGTGTAACCAGTATGGGATGTGATGTGATGTTAAACTGAAGCATGAGACTCAG
>JAODXP020001027.1:0-22271 GCA_027497455.2 Sardinella longiceps | reverse complement strand
GCGAGCCCAGCTAAGCCAGGGGGAGCCGTGAGGAGACTGCACCCTGCCGTGCTTACACACAAACACACACACACACACACACACACACGTGAGGAGACTGCACCATGCCGTGCTGGGGACCTCTATGAACAATAGCTGCTGATTAGAAATGCAGATGCATCTCCCCTTGCTTTGCTTAAACATCAACCCACCACACCCAACCACACACACACACACAACGACACACATACTGTACATACTTACACACAGCCTCTCTCTCACAAACACACACTCACACATTACATGTAACACCCACACACACACAGACACACACACACACACACACACACTCTGACCATTAACAGATCACATGCAGACAGGAAACTCTTCCATGGCCTGTAATTACTAAAACAGACATGCAGCAAGACGAACAAGCCACAGACTGAGATACCATGACTCGTAGGCCTACTGTAGCAACCGTTTAAACACAGCCCAGCCCAGCCCAGCAGTAGTGAGTTTGAAGATAACACACTACACAGAGGTAGCCTAGCCTACTGGGAGTTTTGGAAGGATGACAAAACATAACCTCTTCAATCATCACTCCGGTCCAGACACAGCAGAAATGTGCAGACTGAAGTCCAACTGGATTTCATCTAAAGTGTTGTTATGGGAACAGTTCCTGGAAACGTAAGCTAGTCCAGAAATAGATCCGAATGATGAGAGTTCGGGGGCAATCTAATCGCTCCCAGCTGTTGGGTAAATATTAATTCCACAAGGGGGCGCTATGGTACGAGACCTTTTGTCCGGGTTCTGACCTCCCGGCTTTTCAACTCTTCACACTCCAGCATTAAACAGACACCAAAACAATTTGCCCCCGTGTCACCTTGAGTGACCATCAATTGATCTTATAATTAATATCAGCCTAATCCATTCACTTTCTGTAAGCCCATTTGGAAGAGTTTGGATTGACAATAAAACTAGTTCCATCATGACGCAATGCAACATGTGGTGCTATTTGAAACGAATTTTCTCTTTGTCTTGAAAAGTCTTGCATGCACATATTAGGTAAATCCTGGAGATTATTTGACATGATAGACCAAACAGTAGCTGAAATTTAATAGGCTAACAGCTTCAATCGGTCATGATAGATGTGAGAGACAAGAGGACAAAGTTTATCAACATCTGTGTATCAGGCTATTGCGTAATGGCATGGTGACATCTGATGGCAAGGGTAACAGGCTATGCTTAGGATATAGCCTATATTTCGATCATTTATGGTAGGCTAAAGAATTATAAGACACAACTGAAAATGTCATTTGGTAACATGATACTTTGGCTACATTGCCTTCCTAGGTTATGTGTGTGGTACATAGCCAAGATAGCCTAGACTACTTACCGACTCAGCATCTCCGCGCATATGGAGAACTGATAAAATCCACGTCGGTTATTGAAACCGAACGTTTTAAGCCGCAGCATTAACGCCAACATGGACCGATCGATAAGTCAAGGCCGCCAAAAAGCAGTACAGTATTCTAATATTCCGTGCAAGTCTCTCGCGCAACGTAAGCCTCCTGAGTGTGGAATGCAGTGTGCGGCTCACGGGGGTAGAGGAATCAAATTTCATCGAGATAGTTTTCATCAAATGTAAACCGTGGAGAAGCGAGGACATACCATCCAGGGACCAACCATCCCAACTATGTCTTGGAGGCACAGATCGCAGTCAGCCTGTCTATAGGCAGTTAAAGACAAAGAACAAGGAGAAGTGCATGAGAACGAAACACAACGGGAGGGAGGGAGCATACTTTGGTTTTTAAGTCATTTAATTGGCAACATCCTGCTTGTTCATTCAGCAGATCTTGGCCACGCATGTAGCACACAGTTTGTTTGTCTTGACTGATGCTGGCTGACACCATTGCACTCAATTAAAACATAATCAGAAGAAACACAGCCAAGAATATGATTTAAAGTAAACTTTACAAATGGAAAAAATAAAAAAAAGGATAAACACAAAACTGCACAACCAAACAGCTTTTTAAAAAGTGTAACATTACATCTACTTAATGTGAAGTTTGGATTATGTATTTCTGAAAGACCTCTGGTTCACTATTTTCTCATGATGACAACCTTGACAGATCTCCATGAGGGGGTTGGAAACAGTTGACCAGGAAAGTAACTAACCATACTGTAACCTACTGTGTGTGTTCACTTGGAAATGTTGGCCTGTCTGTGCACTAGATGTACAAAATACTCACAGCCACACAGGGAATAATACTACTGCACGAGAGAGCACTTTAGAGAATGCATAACTAGCCTACCGTATGTATTCTATAGTAGAGTGACACGCTGTACGTAATCTTAGAAATCCTGAGATACAGTAGGCCTACATGGTGAATGTTGTAAACAACTGTCTATGTTGTTAGAATATAAAAAACATATGAAGTTGATCAGGCTTCGTCAGGTTTGCTGGAGAGGCAGATTTGTTCAGGATGGGAGTCTTGAGGAACCTTCATCTCCAGCTGGGGAGAGACTGAGGATCTTAACCTCTTTTGAAGAGAATAGAAAATAATTACTATATAGAATAGAATAGTGGGATAGAATAGAATTGGATAGAATAGAATATAGTTTAATGGAAGATATCTAATAATCTAATCTAATCTGATAATCTAATTTAATCTAATTCAATGTAATGTTTACAGTAATCTAATCTGAGATACCCCCATTAATGATCCCTTCCTTGAGTAGAGTTCATGAGCTGTTCCAAGGGGGATTCTAATTATCTGAATCTTATCCAATGTTATATTTACAGTAATCTAATCTAATGTAATAATTACAGCAAACTAATCTAATCTAATAAAATGTAATCTGTAATCTGACATACCTCCATGAGTGATCCCTTCCTGGAGTAGAGTTCATGAGCTGCTCCAAGGGGGATGCAGATGATGGAGGACATGGTCAACATCCAGCCCACAGCTTTGGACCAATCAGGCAACTCATATGACTTCCCATAGCGGGGAGGAGTGTGCTGCACTATACTTGTGACTAATATAGCCTACATCCACACACACACACACACACACACACACACACACACACACACACACACACACACACACACACACACACACACACACACACACACACACAAGAGTATACAGATGAGACTGGTATGGTAACTTGAGACAAGACATGGAGTGTGTGTACAAGAGTGTACTGTAGTGTAGATTAACTCACCATGACCATGACTGGAGTGATGACCAGCCAGCAAACCTTGAAGAAGATGTTTGGAGACTTCCCCAAAGTTTTTTTGAGCATTGCAGAAAATCTGTTTAGACCTAGAGATTCCAGAGAAAGATGGAGGGAGAGAGAGTGGGTGAGAAATGGTTTCATAAACATGAAAACACTGAATTACATGGAACTAAAAATAAAAAATAAAACACATAAATAAACTGGTGTATGTTTCCCACGCCAGAATGGGAAATTGCACTGCAGTTGCTCACTTAGTTGCTCACTTAGTAGGCATACTTACTATGCTTTTGGAAACTGTAGCCCAGAATAGCAGATTAACTAATATTAGAGTAGTATCTATAATACATAATACATGTCTATGTACAGTATCTGTATTTATTTGTCTATCTATTTTTGAATGATGGTGCAGTACTACCCAATATCCAGCTGATGGCAGCGATCTCCAGCACAGCCATGACAAGCACTGAGACTGCGGTTGTGTAGTGTTCCATTAGCTGGAACATGTATACCCCACCCTGAGGGAGAGAGAGAGAGAGAGAGAGAGACGAGAGAGAGAGAGAGAGAGAGAGAGAGAGAGAGAGAGAGAGAGAGAGAGAAAGAAAGAGAGAGAGAGAGAGAGTTAGCTATGACGAGCACTGAGACTACGGTTGTGTAGTGTTCCATCAGCTGAAACATGTACACCCCACCCTGAGGGTGGAGAGAGAGATATATTTATGCCAGACATGTTACTCGTGTGTTTGTGTAAAGTGTATTACTAGTGTGCTTATGGAAGTGTGTTACTAGTGTGTTTGTGTAAGTGTGTGACTAGTGTGTTGCCAGGTGTGTTACTGAGTTACCTGGAAGACGCAGGGCAGGCCCACCAGGAAGCTCCCCATGCTGACCAGCATCAGCAGGACCTCCTTTCTCCTCAGCCACGCCGGCAGCTTAGGGCTCAGGCCGTCCACCGCACACGTGGCCACCAGCTCCAGATGGGCAAACTGCAATGAGACCACAACAAGAGTTTAGGATTCAACATCATCTTAAGTAGATGTTATTATAGCCTGGCCAAGTGGGCAAACTGCAGCCAGACCCCACAACAAGCGTTTAGGGTTTAAGATCATCTTTAATACATATTTTGGCCTAGGTAAGTGGGAAAACTGCAGCGAGACCCCACAACAATGAGTTTAGGGTTTAAGGGGTTTAAGATCACCTTTAATAGCCTACATCTTATTATAGCTTGGCCAAGTGGGCAAACTGCAGTGAGACCACAACAAGATTTTTATGTTTAAGATCATCTTTAGTACATCTTATAGTATTATAGCCTGGCCAAGTGGGTACACTGCAGCGAGACCACAACAAGAGTTTAGGGTGTAAGATCATCTCTAGAGCTTCTTATTATAGCCTGGCCGGGTAAACTGTAGGGAGCCCACAACAAGAGTTTACAATTCAACATCATCTTTAGTACATCTTACAGTATTATGGCCTGGCCAAGTGGGCAAACTGCAGCCAGCCCAGCAAGCCCTAAAGAAGACAAGAGTTTGTGTGTGTGTGTGTGTGTGTGGTGGTGCGTGCGTGCGTGCGTGGTGCGTGTGTGTGTGTGTGTGTGTGTGTGTGTGTGTGTGTGTGTGTGTGTGTGTGTATATGTGTGTGTGTGTGTGTGTGTGTGTGTGTGTGTGTGTGTGTGTGTGTGTGTGTGTGTGATATGATGCGCTTTAAGAGCTTCAGGGCTGGAGTTTCAGTTTAACATCTGGCTTGTTTGATGGCTAGTGTTTACAGATAAAATCTGGTTTGTTTGGGAGTGTGTGTTTGAAATCTGGTTTATTTCAAAGTGTGTGTTTACCTGACTGTCCAGTCCCAGGCATAGCAACATGAGAAAGAAGAGGAAAGCCCACAGCTGTGGAACTGGCATGGTGGCCAAGATCTCAGGATACACCACAAACGCAAGGCCAGGACCTGGACAGAGATCAGAGAGGATCTCAATCTGAACCTCATCCACTCATTTTAATGACATTTAGAACACATTACGCTTGTGAACAGATAAGGTGTCCATTTCCCAAAAGCGTGGTTTCTAACCCAGGGGCTCTGAAAGTTTTGATAGGTGAGGGCCAATTTAGGGACCCAACATTAAACTGAGGGCCACCAAAGGGGCGAAAAAAAAATTTTTTTTTAAATAATTTTAATGACCAGGTTGCATCTCTTCAATTTAGGATGTATTGCAATAAATAAATGCCTATATATGCTGCTAAACTCCATTAAAAGGAAATCCATTCTTTCAAAGCAATGTACAGTTTGTACAGTTTTACAGATATTATCAGGTGTTATCGCAGGCCACCATTTGCCCCCGGGCCGCACATTGAGAAACTACAGTATGTTCTAAGCAGTTAGCAACTTGGAAGGCAATGAGAAATTGCATTAGCAACTAAGCTAAGCTGTTGGTTAGCAACTATGCTTTTGGGAGACACCAGATTCTCTGATCAGCAGTTACTGTACCTCCAATAGCCAGATCTTCAATACTCAGATTACGCTCATGAGCCATGTATCCAAGAGCTGCAAAAACCACAAATCCAGAAAAGGCGCTGGTGGCTGAATTGGCCAAGGTCACAATGACAGAATCTCTAAGGGAGGAAAAAACAGATTGGTGAGATTACTGTAACTATTTACATAAAGGATTGGCAATGTTTTTAAAATTGTTTATAAAGCTGTAATTAGTGATTTTAACAGCTACTGGTAAATATAGCGCATCTAGTGTTGCCACCTGTCCCAGATTTTCCTGATTGTACCGGATTTTCATGGTCTGTCCCAGATTAAAAAAAAAAACAAATCCTGAAAAACTGTTGAAAATAAACCAAAATAATAAAGGCCTGCTATTAAATAAAGCAATTAACTAAACAAATAGCTAGTACTCTAAGTGTAATTTTTACTAATTAAAGCTATACAATTGCATCGTAGAAGGGTGATTTTTATCTTGGGTTACATGTGCGAAGGTCGCCGTTGCTTACAAACAAAAAGGTCAATTTGATGGTCTAAATTGTCTGATTTTTGTCAGACACAGGTGGCAATCGCACTTCCCTGTGTCTTTACTCCACTCCATAGAGTTTGCCCAGTGGAAAAGATGTTTGCAGTTTCCCCTCTTCCCCTCAGGGAGGCACTAAAGGGCCCTCCATTCCCATACCAGTAGGCTCAGGAACAGCTTCTTCCCTGCAGCAATTACTCTCTCCCAGCCATGGAACATTCCTCTATTGTTACTACTACTGATTAGCCTACTATTTACTAATTTATTTATTATATATTTCTTACCAATATCTCTTACCCAGTTGTTTGGCAAGCGTTTTAGAGGAAAAATTTATTTTATCTATAATAGTTTCTTTATGTATTTGTGTAAACCTGAGAATGTTGTAGTTGTAGTTGTTATAACTGGCCATGGAAACCATGACTCCAAAGCCAACGCCAATTGAGAAGAAGATTTGTGCAAGAGCATCAATCCAAACCTGTTAAAACAGTGAAAAGCAAACACATACAATAGAAGGTGAGAACACATAGAGTAGAATGTGAGAACACATAGAATAGAAGGTGGGAACACATAGAATAGAAGGTGAGAACACATAGTAGAATGTGAGGGCAAGGGCTGACAAGGACGATGTGAGAACCAGTCTGAGAATGTGAATGACTGCGTTTACATGTGTAGCCGGTGGCGGTCTGCACCGCACATGGGTCTCGAACCCGCCACCCCGTAAGCTACAAGTCTCAATTAATCAATTCAATTCAATTTTATTTGTAGAGTGCTCAAATACAGTGCATTGTCTCGCGGCGCTTTACAGACAGTACGGAAAGCATCCATGAGTGACAGGGGCAAGGAAAAACTCCCTTGGCTTTACTAATAATTGAGTCACAGTCAGTCTGAGAGTTGAGCATGAGAAACATGGGGACTCATCTCTGCAGGTTCTCCAACGGTTCAAAGTGCTTTAATTTTTTATTTTATTCATTTATTTTTATTTTTATTTTATTTTTTTTTCCAAAACCGGATTCTGAAAATGTATTGCATTTCTTATTACCTTCATGTAGATAGGACAGGAAACCAATGTGTGTAGTGTGTGGGTCGGGGCATGTGGTGCACATGTGTGTGGGGTCGGGCATGTGGTGCACATATATGTGTGGGGTGAGTCATTATAGTGTGTGAGCTGGGGCATGCATGTAGTACGTACTATATGTGTGTGAGGTTGGGCATGTTTACAGGCTGCTCACCTGGACCTCTAGTAGTTTGTGCCACTTGGGCGTGAGGAAAAATTGGATACCGTCTGCAGCTCCCGGCAGTCTGGAGGTGTACACCAGCATTATGATGAGAATGGTGTAGGGAAACAGTGCAGTAAAGTACACCACCTGTAGGGGGAGACAGAGACAAATTAGGTAATTTATTTGCCATAGTACAGGGGTTCTCATAGTTTTTGAAAGGTGAGGGCCAAATTAAGGGACCCAATGGTGAACTGAGGGGCAAGTGGGAGAAAAACAAAGCAAACAAACAAACAAACGAAAAAAAATACTGAAAGAATAAAATCCTATTTGTAATCTTTTAATAACTATATTGCATCTCTACAGCTTACATTTACTGCAGTTAAATAAATGGCAATAGATGTAGTTAAACACCACTAAACGGAGGTTCATTCTTTCAAAGCAACGTACAGTCTTAACAGTTTTACAGGTATTATCAGATGTTATTACGGGCCGCCATAGAAATGTTTCTGCGGGCCACCATAGGCCCCCGGGCCACACTTTTAGAACCTATGCCATAGTGGGCTACATAATTCTACTCAAACTGTATCAAGTGTTAATCACATGGAGATGACTAGCATGAGCAGCATAATACCTTTCCAGTTAGTTTGACTCCTTTGAAGATGCTGAAGTATTCAATCACCCACGCCAGGATAAGACAGCCAAGTAGTTCCCAGCGTATACTTCCCATGTGTTCAAGTCCTCCAGTGATCTCCAGGAGTCTGTGGCTGTACACACACACACACACACACACACACACACACACACACACACACACACACACACACACACACACACACACAATAGAGGAACATGTTAGCCCTAAACTTCCATACAAGTATCCAGAAAATGAGAGCCTCTGCTAAACCAGGTTTAGCAACACACATATTTGGTTTCACTTGGATCCACACACACACACCTGCTAAGTATTTACTGTCTCGGACTTCCCTACACCCACACCATAAATGAATGAATGAATGAATGATTTAGTTCATTGATAATCACTACAGTAAGCTCCAAGGCAGCATTGAAAGCTGGTACCGGTAACTCTCACTATGCACTAATCAGTTGGTTAGTGACCCACTTAAAGAACTGTTGCGTGGCGGACTGTCTGAGGGAGTCGTTGACAGTAAACCCAACGGAACACGATTCCGGAATATTCCAGGTGTTGTTGCATGATTGCCATGGCAACGGGGAGCTGAAGGAGTTGAAGAGGTAGAAGAGGATCCAACTCATGAGGGTGTTGAAGTAGCCAATGAAAATGAAGGAGACCACCACCGTACCCACACCAATTCCTGGGAACAACGACACACACACACACACACACACACACACACACACACACACACACACACACACACACACACACACACACACACACACACACACACACACACACACACAGAGTTATTTGTTTGTATATTTTTCTAGTTTCAAGAGTTCCAACCCATATGTTATTAGACTGACATAGGCATACAGACAGACAGACATAGATATCCCACCATACCTTTGAGCAGTGGGCATAACTTCACAAAAGCCTGCACAGGACCACACTGTGTGAGCTGGCCAATGGAAAACTCCAGAAACACCATGGGTAAGGCACACAGAAACACCATGATGAAGTAGGGAATGAAGAATGCACCTGTGTGTGGACACACAAACGCATACATTTTTGTCATAAATAATTTATGTCATAAAAACTGTATAGTTATCACTGCAGTTGTACAGTTGTAGTTGTAATACAATAAAGAGTAAAGTATTTTTTTTATTCTCCAATTAACACTTATCATAACTTGTGAAGCACCATTCTAATGCTGTTTCTGAAATAGCATCCTGCTATACTAATTAGTGCTGAAGAAATAAGAACTACACCTAAGATTGGGAGGCCGTCAGGCCGCTGTCTGGAGAATGTGTGGTTGTTAGACTTGTTGGCTCATTTTATGAGGCTGTTGACTAAAACAGGTATGGAAGTCCATTTCTCCCACATAAATATGTAAAAAAAATCTGGATTCAAATGGAGCTTCCTTCATAAGCAGGAGCTCAAACATGCTCTCAGTACAGATGTAAAGTAAATGTATACACCTTCAAGTGAACTGCTATCAAATCTAATAATCACATATCCCAGGTGGCATAGTTGCATGTAAGTCGAATAGCAGTATGGCATTTTGGACAAAGCTGAGGTCATCGTGCTGGACCTTGGTTAGGGCTAGGCCAACAGGTGAAAGGTCGGAGGTGAATGACTTGATTTGTTGACATGAATAAACACGTGAGTTTGGAAATAGCAACACTGCTGAAAAATCAATTTAGGTCATTTTTGTTTTGTTTCAGGTGCTCTACTTCGGTGCATCTCTTAAAAATATAAAATGAAATGTTCTTAGACATAATCCATCTATCCATCCATCCATCCATTATTGTATAACTAGGATCTATGGACATTTTACAGTCCAATCTACAAGTGCATACACTTGACCCCATGACGGTCCAGTCTAACAATGCATACACACTTGACTCCATAAATAGAAAACATTTTAAACAGTAGTTATACAGAGCATCCATGTTCAGAAAACTTCTCATATTTGTTCAGTTGCTTAATTCTCGTTTTTGTTTGCTTCGTTGACTTGAAATTCTTAGATTCCCTTCAGTTCAGTTCGATTAAATTTTAATTGTAGAGCGCACAATTACAATACATTGTCTCGTGGCGCTATACAGACAGTACGGGGAGCACCCATGAGTAACCATGTGTAACAGGGGCTTCACTTACTAATTTTTAACATTAACATTTTTATGAAGAAACCCTGGGCAGATCCATGCCTCATGAGCTCAACCACGGCTCAGGGCATGCTTACCTCCTCCGCTCCTGTAACAGAGGTAAGGGAACCTCCAGACGTTGGACAAGCCCACTGCATAGCCTATGGAGGCTAGGACAAACTCCAGACGTCGGCTCCAGGTCCCCCGCTGCTGCTGCTGCCCGCTCTGCTGGGCTGCCCACTCTGCTGTGGCTGCCCAGGCCTGAGGCTCCTGGACTCATCTTTACTCAGCACCATGTTTGCTCTGCCTGAACACAGGCTAAATATTTGACTTTTTTGCTTCCCTTAAAGGCAACAAGCTCCTGGGATGAAACACAGATAAGAATGGCAGTCTGGTGGTATAGTAGCGGTAGAAGGGGTGTATGTTAGTCCCTTAAAAACCTGTAGAGGTCCTGTAAGAGACTGATATTGCCACAACTCAACAGCAGGTTACAGTAATAAGTGCCAGGGCCAAAAACAAGATTACTGTTTAGAATGGTCAGTGTCTCTCAGTGTCTATTAATGCATCTTTGATCCATTGGATCAGATAATTTACTTACACTGAATGAGTGAGTCAGATTCCTCAGAAATAAAGACAAAACGACAAACACAAAATCCCTTGTAATCCTCTTCACCTAACACCAGCAGTGCCTGTTGCAGTTGAATCACTGGTTAAACTGGTGTTTTCTTTTAGTCATTTTAAGAATCCATTGATACCTTTTCTGCGAGGTCCTAAAGTTTGTGACAGTGATTTTAGACCCTCCCCTGGACCTCCTGTTACTTCACATGTAACTCCTTTGAAGTCACGCCAGCTACAACTCCAGCCCCATTAGTCGATTCCAGTTAGAAATGGATAAAAGCATTTGCTAAACGCATAAATGTACGGAATGTTGCTATTCAAGTTTCGCTCTTCTGATAATAGACTGATCCGGCAAATCCCAGTCCATCCCTTGGGGTATACAGTATATATAAGCTTTTGACTTTTTAGAACATACTGTAGTGTTATTGCATGGTGTTGTTAAACCTGTTTCCATTCTTTGAGTTCAAGGAACAGGTAGCTTAAGAGAGCTACCAGTGTCAGATATTTTTGTTAAAGCAAGAAAAAAAACCTTTCAAAGTTTGCTTATACACATGGAGACTGGTGCTGGATGTTGTTTATTTCTAATTGGACACAGTGGACAGGTTTACAGGTGTGTGATACCTGTAAAATTTACAGGAGAACTGTTAAAAAAACAAAATAAAATAAAACAAAATAAATAAAAATAAAGCAATTCCACGGTCAAAAAAACAGTATCCCACAGTAGAAACTCAAAAATGGTGAAGCACCACAATCTGTCAGTCTCCAAACTAGACACATTCACTAGACACACATTCCCTCCCCAACTGGCCCTGGTCCAGCCTTTAGCCAAACACTGCTGTCCCACTGAACATTGGTTAGGGGTTAAACGTCACAGCTACTGTTTGGATTTGACCACCACTGTTACACACACACACACACACACACACACACACACACACACACACGAACAAGGCCAACACACACACACACACACACACACACACACACACATAGAACAAGGCCAACACGCACACACACACACACACACACACACACACACACACACACACGTAGAACAAGGCTAACACACACACAGAAACATACAGAAACACACAAACAAGAAAAAAAATACAATAAAAGGAAAAATCTCTCTGATGTTAAAGGATAGCACCTGAGTGAATTCAAGCATAGTCCTGTTGAAGGAGCATGCTAAATGCACCAGTTAGTGAGTGGAACAAAATAATTTAGAACAGTATAAATCGAACGCGAATGCAGAAGCGAACAAGCATATTACACTGAATCAATGGATCCTCATTATTCGAAACCTAAAGTAAGATCTGAGGTGCCTTTGACTCAATGTTTCTTGTTCGCGTTAGGTCTATGCTGTTAGAAAATGTTTCAATCCATGCAAAATACATTGCTGTTAGAGGGCTCGTGCAACAGGACTATGCTAAACTTACTCCGGAGCTATCCTTTGAAGAGAGAGAGCTGTTAACCACACACACACACACAAACACACACACAGAACAAGAGAGTCAGGTTCAAAGGTCACGGCTACTGTTTGTATTTTAAGCTACATGTCTCTGATGGGCACCAAGTTCACTGATGACCCCAGCTGACCTCATGTGTGCTGTGACTGTCCCGTTAGCAAGGCAGACTCTTATCTGTTTGGACTGGAGTATCCTCTGGAGTATGCTGTGTCCTTAGCCTAGAACTCTAGACGCACTCTAGCGGTAGCAAATTGAATTTGCTCAGCGAGTATGTCTAGTAATCAGCCATAGGTTGTACTCAGACCTTGATGGTGTCTGAGCTGTTTATCTGAGCTGTTTGCGCTCTAGGTTGTATCCAGACGTTGTGGTGTTTAGGCAATCACAACATTCTATCTGGATAGGGAGTAATTGGGTGGTCTTAGCGTTGTTTGAATCGCTTGTTAGTTGCGCTGATTGGTTTTACCCATTTTACCCGAGGGTCTATCACTGGTGGCCAGACTGTACTGTACATTTATGTGATAGTCTGGCTTGTCAGGCTACTGTGTCCTCTCATGAGGGGGAGGACTTGTAGAGGTGTACACAGTAGTTCTCAAATTTAAATTTTACTTTAAATGTGTGTGTGTGTGTGTGTGTGTGTGTGTGTGTGCGTATGTTGATGTGTGTGTGTATGTGTGTGAGTGTGCGTGCGTACATGTTGGCGTGTGTGTCTGTGTCTGTGTGTGTGTGTGTCTTCTTAAGCAGCCATCCACTGGTATCCTACAGGTCTAAGAAGATCTCCTGCTCCTGATGGGATCCTTGGGGAACCACCTGCTCCAGTCTGGGTGTGATTGAGGACCGCAACCTCTAGGGGGCAGACCAGAGTAAAACAGAACAAAAGTTTGCTGAGGATAAGGTTGAGTAATTGTGCATTTATAGACTCAATTAATGCTAATGTTAAGCTAATTTCAACATCTTATGTCAGGATTGGGTTGCATCTTTCGGGTTGGGGTTGCAGGTTTGGGTTGCATAATCTAATTTAATCTAATGCAATATTTACAGTAGTCTGATGTAATATTTACAGTAATGTAATCTGACATACTTCCATGAGTGATCCCTTCCTGGAGTATTCATGAGCTGCTCCAAGGGGGATTCTAATAATCTACAGTAACCTAATGTAATAGTTACAGTAATCTAATCTAATCTAGTAATGTAATCTGACGTACCTCCATGAGTGATCCCTTCCTGGAGTAGAGTTCATGAGCTGCTCCAAGGGGGATGCAGATGATGGAGGACATGGTCAACATCCAGCCCACAGCTTTGGACCAATCAGGGAACTCGTATGACTTCCCATAGCGGGGAGGAGTGTGCTGCACTATACTGGCCACTAACACAGCCTGGAAAGATTGTTTTTAAAAGAGATAGTGCAGAGTTCACTAACACATATGCTTAAAGTTGTCCTGTGCAAGTTTGTGATCTTTTACTAACACAGCCCGAAAAGAGAGTGGATAGTGGATAATTAACTAACACTCTCATTTAAAGTTGTCCTCTGCAAGTCTTGTGATTTTTTTTTTAAAACTAAAGAGCTCCCCCTACAGTTAGAGTTGAAGATTGATTTGGATACCTCACTTTTATCTCTCACTTTTCTGAGGCGGGGTCAATAAATGAAGGTTGTTAGGTTGTTAGCTCAATAGGTTGTCTCTTGATTTTGGAAAGCCACATCTCATAAGTTACTATAGACGAATCCGACGAGCGTTTTGTGTAGGCTGCCATCTTGTGGCGACGCCATTGTTGGACTGTCAACAAACTTTTTGACAATGCACAGTCAATGACAGCTAACAGCAAAGATCGTGGAATACTCTGACATTATACAGGTAGTAAGGAATCTCGTAAATCACAGCATTTTAGAGTGTGCTATGCTATCACGTTATCCCTATGGACAGATTGGCGATCTAACAGCTCAAAAATGGCGCCCCGGTAGTTTTGTTGGATTCGTGTATTAGTTTTGTCCTTCAGTGGGGCGACACAGGTCTCTTACAAAGACAGTACAGTGTAAATCCACCAGCAAACAGCAGGGGGAGCCAAGACACCCTTTATCCACCCCATAATGAATAATTTAACCATCATTAAGACCCCAGTACTCCCAGTTTAATGTTGTAACATTCTCAATCCCTGTTATAATACTATTAATGATTGGTATAACATTATCAATCAAACCAACAGGTACATGTACAAAGGGGTCACAAAATGGTTGCTTGCATGGACCAAGGCACAGAACATGAAAAGAAACTCACCAAAACCAACAGTGGTGTAAGAACCAACCAACAAATCCTGAAGTAGATATTTGGAGGTTTTCCGAGAATGCTTGTGAGCATCATGGAAAATCTTTGCACTCCTTATAAAGAAAGCAAAGCAAAATGCATCAGTGAAATTCAGTATGCCACTAGACTAACACACAGAACTGAACCAAGCATTGAGACAGAGGAATTACATGTAATTTACACTAAACATGATACAGTGTAATTTTATTTTTAATTTTTTTTTTTTTTTTTTTGGTAATGGTTACTTGAACAATGCTTGGAAACTCGTTGACTCAAATGAGTTAAGTAAATATGACTTTTCTTTTTAGCTGTAAAGTACTTTTAACTTAAAAAGAAAAGTTATATTTACTTATTTCATTTGAGGCAGCAAGTTTCTACACATTTACATTTAGCTCAAAGAGATGTACTACCTAATATCCAGCTGATGGCAGCAATCTCCAGCAGAGAGATCAGGAGGACTGAGACTGCTACAGTGTAGTGATCCATCAGCTGGAACACATACACACCTCCCTGTGTGTGGGACAGGGTGAGACAGTCAGGCTATGTTTGCACAACTACAGTGTTTAAAAGGCACAATTAAATATCTCTTCAAAGACAAGATCCATGCTATACTGTAAGTTGGGGGTACTGACCATTTCAAGAGAGCAGGATTAGCTATTCCAACAGTTTTTGTTTTAACATTAACATAGGTTGCAGTTTATACTAACCACCTTCTATAAATGGTTATTAATTACCTTATTAACACCAGTAAGTAGTTAAATGACTGTTAATAGATAACAATTAATGGTTGAGTAACGGTAATTAGCAGACATGAAACAGTATTGCACAGAATAGTTCATTAGTTGGTTAATTGTTTACAGTATCTTATGGTTAAATGATAAAATGGAAAAGCTTGATGGAATTAAGTCATATTACTGATTGAACCAATTAACTTCTTACTGACGTTAACCCTCTATTGCATGATATATGAAATAATATAGAAAAAAATATTTGAACACATTTTAATACCTTTTATAGAGCACACTGAACAATACCAAACATAATTTGCAAAAATGTTTATATTATGGGGTAGATTTAGGTATGTTACTTTGGCGCAACAACATGCAATAATGGTAATAAATACAAAAAGTGCAGTGTATTTAAAATTTATTTCTTTATTTCATAACAAAACACATTTTCTGAAAGATTTCCATCACCAAATTCATTTTAAACATCATTTATACTAAAAAAGTAATACAGTTACTGACAGTTATCTATTTAGTTGAGGTTTGTTACCTATAAGCAACAATGCGCAACAAAGGATAGCCATTTTTATTCATTCATTCTCATTCATTCTTTATGTTAGGAAATCACACACAGGATGAAAGCTAATTATTATTGTTTAAAACATTTTCTCAAACTACTAAACAACAAACAACACTTGTAGATGATTCAGTATTAACACAGATATCATAGAAACGAGTCCAATTCATCTTTAGGCTATTGTAGGCTATGTAAAAGGGATGAAGGTACAGGTGCAACTGGGCCTCATCTTCTTTTCAGGCCTGGATGTTCAAAGATGCCATCCCCACCTGCACTGAAAAGGATACTTATGTTATTTTTCAATGTTTCAGGACAAATTAATGGCATGTTAAACATTGAAACATACACATATACACAAAGAGAGAGATGTACACTCGCACACACACACAAAGAGAGAGATTTACGCACATACATTTGAGCTGACAAGGCTACAAATTCTAGGCTATGCTTAAACTACCAATGAATAAACTGGAAAAAAAACATTAATAATGTTACTTACTTATTTTAAAATGAAATAATACTGGCATATATTGACAGATACTATAATATATCCTGTCATCTGTGTTTAATATTGCATTGGTAAAAAGCATAAGAGCACAGAAAAATCGTTCCACTGTTGCATACTGTTGCTTTGAGGCAACATAGCTATTTTAGCCCTTTACAAAATAAATATTCAATATAATCATAACCAACAGAGGAAAATGAAATCAGAACTTACCCAAAAATGTGAAAATATTTTTTAGTTCATGGAAATCCTCAGGATAATGACACTTTTTCATAGTTTTGGAGGGCGGAAAAATGGCTTCCATTTGAGAGTGCAGGTGAGAAAAGGAGTTTGAAAAAGGAATGGGACAAGTCATGTGATCAATACAAGTAGGCTATTGGCTTAAAATACTTCCTCCTGATTAAAATAAGCTATTTTTATTGGTGTATGACTTTTAGTGCCAGTGAAACTGAGGGAAAATGGGTATGTTACCCTGAAGCAACACCATGCAATAGAGGGTTAATAAGATATTTAATAACCATTTATAGAGGCTGGTTATTATAAAGTGCTACAAGTTCTGCTAGTGAGGATGATGTAGGTGTGTGTCCACTAGGACTACCTGAAAGACATAAGGCAAGTGTGTGTGTGTGTGTGTGTGTGTGTGTGTGTGTGTGTGTGTGTGTGTGTGTCCACTAGGACTACCTGAAAGACACAAGGCAGGCCCACTAGGAAGCCGGGTAAACACATCAAAAGCACCAAAACCTCCTTTCGTCTCAGAGATGGAGGAAGCTTTGGACCAACACCCTCCATTGCTGTAGTGGCTATCAGCTCCAAGTGGGCAAACTGCAGGAAACAGTTATTAAAAATATCAGACTTAAACAACTGACTAATCATACAACAAGTGAACAAGAGTTTTCATCAACAGACAAATTAAGACATAAAATGTATGAATCTGTTAAAGTCTTTAAGTTCCCCAGAATTGTTTGGGGAAAGCCACCACAATAGATTCCTATTTGAACATATACATCAATAAGAACAGACAATAATAGTTGGGTAATTATAGAAAACCAGAAACCCTTCTGGGAAATTCTGTTAGAAGTGTGTGATGCTGGACCTGAGTCTTTAGTTGTTTGTGCATGTGTGTGTTGAGGGAAAAAGGGAAAAAGACCAAAGACCATTCACCACCTCACTATCCAGTCCAAGGCAGAGCAGCATCATGAAGAAGAGGAAAGCCCACAGCTGTGGAACTGGCATGGTGGCCAAGATCTCAGGATACACCACAAACGCAAGGCCAGGACCTGGACAGAGATCAGAGAGGACCTCCTCATATCAGTGAGAGTTTATTTGACAGAATGAACATACTAACATTCTAAAAAATATCCACCATTCATTTAAATGTATTTTTGACGGAACTTGACATCTTCTATAACACATCTAGTGCAGCCCTATATCCTAATGCTTCTCAGTCATCATCATACAGCACCTCCAACAGCGAGATCCCCCACACTGACACTCCGAATGTGAGCCATGTAGCCAAGGGCTGAGAAGACCACAAATCCAGAGAAGATGCTGGTGGCTGAGTTGGCCAAGGTCACAATGAGAGAATCTCTAGGGAGGACAGAAATTTGAATTCAATTTGAATTTCAAAATCTTAAGCTATTTACATGTAATGGGCATTTATGCAAGATCTGATATCACCAAGTAATTAAGAGTCCAGGATCAATGTTAAACCCTAAACCCTAAACCCTAACCCTAACCTTTACCCTAACTCTAAACCTAACCTGTTGATCCAGGGCAACAAGTTTGACATTGATCCTGGACTCTTAATTACTTGGTGATATCAGATCTTCCAGCCATTTATAAAGGACAGTTAATATAAAGTACTATGTACTGGATTCACTAAATCATGATCAGACAAATGAATCCACTGTGAGGAACATATGCAGTAGGGGGATATAATTTTCCGACCTGAGAATGTTGTTGTTGAATTTGTTATAGCTGGCCATTGAGACCATGACACCAAACCCCACACCGATGGAGAAGAAGACTTGAGACAGAGCGTCAATCCAGACCTGAGAGAGAGGAGAATGAGCACATCACTTCTGACAGGTGAAAGGTTTAAGGGGAAAAAATCACAAATTCTACAGGCTACAGAGAAACATTTTTGTAAAGTCTCTAGAAGTGAATATAGAAAAGTTCATATAAAAATATAAAAAGTCCACCATCAAATACTGTATATCCTATATAAGATCAGATTTTTGTTTATTTTGCATACTTTTATCTAATTTTTTTGTCTGTGAGGTATCACATCAGGTGTTGAAGTAATGTCTGTGTGATGTGTGTCATTGTGTGTTTGAGGGCTTTTCACCTGGACTTCTTTAAGTTTGTGCCACTTGGGAGTGAGGAAGAAGAGGATACCATCTGCAGCTCCTGGTAATCTGGCAGTGTACACCAGCAGGATGAGAAGGATTAGGTAGGGAAACAGTGCAGTAAAGTACACCACCTGTAGGGGGAGATAGAGAGCAGTGAAGCGCATCACTTGAATGATGATATAGAAAGAAAAAAAAACATTTTGTATTTTTTCACATACCTATTTTTGTAAAACAGTTGAACAGACAAGCAGGACATATTGAGAGGAAACATCTGCCATACCTTGCCGGTGAGTTTGACTCCTTTGAAGATACTGAAGTATTCTATTGTCCAGGCAAGAATAAGACAACCAAACAACTCCCATCGTATGCTGCCCATATTGTCAAGACCGTCACTGATGTCCAGGAGTCTGTAGCTACACACAGCACACGAAACCCAAACATCGTATTATGTTTTTTTTTGAGACCTTAGTTGTAAACATTCAAAAATTATCTAAAAGGATCTGAACTGAAGGTAAAGAAATGACCCTTTTTCCATGAAAATGCTATCTGAGTTTCCTTGCCAGTATGACGGAGTACCCTCATTATGGTCGAGTATGCACTGTGACTGCCAACCCATGAGCCTGGTTGCGGTCAAGTTGCACGTTTATCACCCGGCCGGGAGACCTGGCTTCGAGACTGGGTGAGGTCACTGTTCGCTCTCTTCATTACATTTAGCATCAGTTGAGTATACTTGTCATTCTTAGTTAGCATTAGCTAAGTTTTCTTGTCCTTGTCAGTTAGCATTATCCGCTGTTTGCTAATCGGCCTTGAACAGGGCTATAGGATGATCTACCCAGGTCTTTTCCTTCCCCCAATTTTTACAAGAAAATATTTACAAACTCCAACCTGACTTGAATTCAATTTACTTAAAAAATTGTTGGCTGGCTGACTGCTGGGACGTGTCATTAGCAGTAAACTCATCAGAACAGGTCTCTGGAATGTTCCAGGTGTTGTTGCATGATTGCCATGGCAACGGAGCGCTGAAGGAGTTAAAGAAGTAGAAGAGGGTCCAACCCATGAGGTTGTTGAAGTAGCCACTGAGGATGAAGGAGACCACCACAGAACCTAGTCCCACTCCTGACACACACACACACACACACACACACACACACACACACACACACACACACACACACACACACACACACACAGGTTATGTCTTCACAGTATTATAGTTATTGTATGTTTTCAGCAGAATATACAGCCTTATAGCCCGATCCGGAATATTGATCTGAAGGAGCTTTTTTTGCCTTAAGAAATTGGAGCTCTTTATTCTAAAGCTTCAACATAAATTGAACTTAGATGTGTAACAATTTAACAACTTCGTTGAGCATGGGATTTCTGTTTTATGGGTTCACACTTTAATATTTAAAAGCTCAAATGTGCAAATTTTATCTATATACAGTATATGCACACATTACACACACACACACACACACACACACACACACACTCTACCTTTGAGCAATGGGCATATTTTCATAAAGGCGTGTATGGGTCCACTCTGTGTGAACTGACCAATGGTGAACTCCATCAGCAGCATTGGTAACGCACAGAGAAACAGCATGATGATGTAGGGTATGAAGAATGCACCTGGATTACAGTAAACACACACACACACAAACACACAGACACACACACACACACACACACACACACACACATACACACACTTAACTTGTATTCCTTAACTTGTGAATCAATCCATAACCCTGTTGTTCGAGGTTATCGACTGCTGTCAGTTGGAAAAAGAACAAGAAAATTTGACACAACATAGATCAAATAGTAGGTTGACGCTAACCGTGTGGGCTGCAGAAATTCACTTTAGGTTTCACTATTCCTTTAGCCTGGCCATTGATTTTCTACCCAGTTCTGCTAATTTCTCATCTCCCTTCAGTACTCTGTCTGGGATTCCAGCCATTGGCCTTATTTGATCAGGACCAATCCCACCCAGCGAACTTTGAGAATGAAGCGCAAGCAGGAGACATGCAGGGCCGTTGCAACAAGGCAGGCAAACCAGGCAATTGCCTGGGGCCCCAGGCTGAAAGGGCCCCCCCAAGATTGACTGTTTGACATAATTTTAGTAGTTGAGTTGGTGGTGTTTTTCAACAAAAAATGAGAGTGGGAGCAAAGCAATGTATAACAATGTGGTTCATGTAGTATTTACGGGGAGTGAAGGGCCCCCATGTCCTGTTTGCTTGGGGCCCCCAAGTACCTTGTAACGGCCCTGGCAGAAGACGACTGGAATAACGTGTGCAGGGTTCAGCACTCAGCAAGAATTTGGGTGGAAGAACATTGTGAGGTTTTTCATAACAGCAATGATTAAGGGAAGATACATGCCAGATCAGAAATCATGTTGGAAGTTATGTGGTGAAGCGGGGGCAAACCATATGTATGGGAATGTAAAAAGATACTGGGAGAATGGCAGAATAGCTTGCTTTGCGCATGTCAGATAATGTCCTTAAAACAACCTTAAACCTGTATTTTAAAACATGTGCTCAGAAAAGGGGCTAAACATGCTAAAATATGAACCTCTCCTTTAAAGGTTACATAGAATGGATTAATGGATTATTGTACCTTGTTTTCTAATGTTAAAATACAATATATTCAGTTGTATTTTGTCAAAAAGAAGATCAAGTGATATTTTACAAGCCTAGTTAACATCTCATATGTAAGATGTGTTTTGAAATGCTTTTTTCCCCCTAAACAACGCCTCACTCTGGCCACCTTAATTGAACTACAATGGCTTTGTGCTATTTGACATCATTTGTAGGCTTTGTTCTAATTCGCCCATGATTTAGTGGCTATTTCTAAATGTAGGATTTCCATATGAAAGAGGGCAGAACCATGCCTCAAGTTCATGATAGCTCTTTGACCATGCTCAACCTCTCTTAATTAATCAAAGCCAATGTAAAAGTGGTTTTCCATTCTATGTCTCCTTTAAAAGCGTATTGACTAGTCGGATGACTTTGCTACTGATGCACATGTTGGGTTACTGCTGTCTCAGTGCTTCTGTCAGTCATTACTCAGGTTCTGCTCACTACATTCTCCTGCATATTAGATTAGATGGACTTTGTGACCATACAGCACCTCTCTTTGCATGTGTTCAAAAATGCACATATTAAAACACACACTCTCTCTCTCACACACACACACACACACACACACACACACACACACACACACACACACACACACACACACACACAAATGTATACTGAAAACACACCCATAAACAGTGATGAACCCGAACTTTCGTTCATTGAACGCGTTCATATTTTGAGAGAACGTGAACTGAACGGACAGTATTTTCTAGATGATGAACGAACTATGAACGCGTTCATCTGGAGCGTGAACGTGAACGTTCATTACGTTCATCATTACGTTCATTCCAAGTTACCAGATTTCATTAATATCCCTGCAGAAACCCCGACTAACAACAGCTTAAAGATAGCGACTTTTACTTTGACCT
>JAODXP020001025.1:15000-21221 GCA_027497455.2 Sardinella longiceps | reverse complement strand
CCACCCCCACCCCCACCCCCATTCCCCCATCCCCCCACCCCATACACCTATCAGAACACCATATTCTGCCTCCCCTTTGATCAGCCCAAGGGTGCTGCCACAGCTTAGTGCCTCTTCCTCCAACTCAATCAAGTGTGCAGTGATGGCCATGCCAGCCTCCTGCAGGAGGGGAATCTGTCTCTCTGTCCGTCCGTCTGTCTGTCTGTCTGTCTGTCTGTCTGTCTGTCAGCGAGGCAGAGCGAAGCCCAGGCGGTGGTGGCCATGAATCACGTATCTGCATGTGTAACCGGAGGCACCCTCGGGTTTGCGGGGAAGGGGAGACCCATTAAGGTGGGTGCTCTGCTCTGCGCTGGCTTCTGCCACCGGATGACTAAACGGGTGAGAAAGGGGTGCCGTTAGATCGCCACACACGCCATCTGCTCTGACAGGCCAGAGCGAACAAGCCCGGGGAAAGGGGAAATGGAGAGAGATGGAGAGGAGAGAAGGAGATGGCGGGGAAGAGAGAACGGACATAAGGAGGAGCTGAGGAGAAAACAAATTGGCATGGGGTTGGATGGGGAAGAGAGAGAGAGAGAGAGAGAGAGAGAGAGAGAGAGAGAGAGAGAGAGAGAGAGAGAGAGAGAGAGAGAGAGAGTGTGTGTTTGAGGACAGACGGAACACACAGAGCCACTATAGTTCTCTGCCAGTCCGAGAGAGAAATGTCAACCCAATAAGCTGCTTGCCCATGCCAATTCTGTTTATTTGTGCACATGTGTGTGTGTGTGTGTGTGTGTGTGTGTGTGTGTGTGTGTGTGTGTGTGTGTGTGTGTGTGTGGGAGTGTGTGTGTGTGTGTGTGTGTGTGTGTGTGTGTGTGTGTGTGTGTGTGTGTGCGTGTGTGTGTGCATGCATGTGCGTGTCATGGAAAATTGGCATGATGTGGCCACAGAGAGAGAGAGAGAAGGACAGAGCGATCGAGAGAGAAAGAGAGAGAGGGAGAGAGAGAAAGAGAGAGCTTTACCTTTTAAGTGTCCTTTTGAAGTAGGAGACTCAACAATCTCTCAAACCCCTCTTCAGAAGTATCAATCAAAACAATTACTGCCAGGCTTGACAGCCTGCACCACAGAACTTACAGCTAATTGTCAAGAAATACTGCCAGAATGGGATGTGGTGCTTCTCTTTCCTCAAGCGCCATCGGACTTTATGAAGACCTGGCTCCAGCATCAAACTCAAACTCAGTTGGAGAGAAACACAATGAAACCCAAACGCATGAGAAGAGCCAGAGTCCTCATAAACCACAGAGGAAGCACAGCTGTCCTAAGAACAGATGCCAGACACTGAGAAAAGAATGCATCCTGGGTGCGCTAAATCTCATTCACTGACCCTATCAAGATTTTTTATTTTTTTTGTCATTATGGGGTGAGAATGCTGCCAAAACTGGGATGGCCATTTAGTGAAAGGTCAGCTAAGAGCCTCATTGCACCGTGAGCAAGGTGAGGGAGGGAGAGAGAGAGAGAGAGAGAGAGAGAGAGAGAGAGAGAGAGAGAGAGAGAGAGAGAGAGAGAGAGAGAGAGAGAGAGAGAGAGAGAGAGAGAGAGAGAGATATGCACAACAGCCAGCAGACACTCCGACTGGAATGTCTGGATTTGAAGTTGCAATACACACCATGAACAGGCTTTGGCACTGTGGCACTGTGGAACTGTTCCATTAAGTGGTATTAAGTTTACTAATTTACTGAAACAAAACAGCACACAATTCAGCAGAAAATATGGCTTGAATCATTTCCAGGCCCTATGTCATCATCAAGAGAAATGTGATTAAGTTTTATTTTAAATGAGCACAGGACATCTTACTGTAATATATCAGAACTTGGAAATGGATTTATGGCATGGAAATGGATTCTGAGGAAAGTGTCTGGTTCTTTTCTTTTAGAGATTTTTAACACAAACCTATCCATCCCACTTACTCAAACAAAGTCCAAGCATTACAGACACTATGTTGATCTAAAGTACCAACACAAACAGCTGAAGACAAAAACAAACACATTTAAATCCATGACAGGCACTTCAGCAAACAAAAGCGCTTTGAAGACATTCATCTACAACAAATCCTATTGTTGAGACCAAGAAGAACTCCACCTATTCGAGCCTTCAAGGGCTACTGAAGCATTCTCAAGGAGAAAGATACTAGTGCTTTTAACTATACCATTTTAATTCAAAAGTCAATTTAGTGGCCATTTTATGGTACAGTTTGCTCTCCAAAAAATCATCTGAAATGGACCATTTGACTGTCTATACACGAAGGACCCCGTCGGCTAAATTGCACATACTGTATCCAGACTCATTACGCCTCAACATTAGCAATACCATTAACAACAGGCAGATTGGTCGTTTACACGCCTACAAATAGAACTCATTTTAACGCCTTAAAAGCAGCCTCTGAATCACCAAAAAGCTTGACGCACTGAGGCAGGCTAACAGCATAAGCATTTTACATCCTCCTCCACCATCAATGTTTACTAAATTCTGTGGGGGAGAAATTAGGGGCATTTACAAATGAGTGGACTTGGCTTGGTCACACAAGCTAATCGCTTAGCGGGCAAAAGCCCTAGAGACTGTGCTGGCATTAAGAGTGTTTGTGTGCCACCCCTGGGGGACGGAATGGGCTGGGCTGGGCTGGGCTGGGGTGGCATTCAGACTGTGCCACCAAAGACGGCAGGCAGGGCACCAGTAGTGGCGGGCAGCAGGCAGGCAGGCAGGCAGGCAAGTAGGCACGGTTCCAGGTGCCAAGGCCATGCATGATAGACTTGCTGCCAGCCACAACACACGCACATAACACAAGACAGACACACTACATATCCTAATCTCATCCGCACTGGCTCTGCCAAGTGACCTGAATGAATGAACACACACACGCACACACACTGAATGAACGAACACACACACGCACGCACACACACACACACACACACACACACACACACACACACACGCACACTGTATTCACACAAACACACAAACACATCTGCACAAATTAAGAAAATAGAAATAGCATATTTTGGCAACGGCACCATGTTGACAGACAAATAACACCTGTATGTATTGAAACTGACTGACTGAATGACTGTGCTGATTGAATAGAACAGCAAATGACGGACAGACTGTTAGTCAGTGGAATTGTGATTAAACTGAACCGGTCAAAGTTGACTTTCAGGTTCAGTTTGGACGTGTTTTAGTGCACTTGTCACGTTGATAATTTCACTCCCTCCATAACTAATCTGGAAAATGTCTACCCCTCGTTCACCTGATTGCTGTGTGGTATGTAAGCACAGTGAGTCAGATATCACCTGGTTTTCAGCAGTTGGAAGTAGCATCCGTATGCTACTGCCATTCTGTGGCTAGCCTGGAGCTGTCTAAAGGGACGGGAGAGTGGCAGCAACACAGATAAATAAACAAGGAAAAGCCTGAGACCCATCTGCACGCTTGAAAATTATCCATCAGGAACGAGCCTAATTATAGCGCCACACTGCTGAGCTTACAACATCCCTCCCTCCCTCCCTCCATCTCTCCCTCTCTTTTTCTCTCTCTCCTCCCTTCTCTCCTCACACCACTCCTTGATAACATAGACTGTCAATTAGCGCCTCCAGTTCACCCCCACCTGAGCCCAATTACGAATGAATGCTGCGCATTGAGCAGTGCCAGCGATGCTACGCCATGCTAACATGCTAAGTTATGGAGGGGAGGGGAAGGGGGTGGGGGGGGGGTGAACTCCACCAAACTTTTCTACTGCGATCACACTCCTCTACTCCTCAGCTCAACTTTAAAGGGACACCAGGCAGGACTGCGTTTTTCTATCTCCGGAGCTCCACCTACAGTCGCCGAAATATTAGAAAAAAATACAACTACATTGCACATTCTCAACAACCAATGTAAATTTATTTGCAAACCAAAAAGTACGAACCAAAGATGATCCTTTTCGTGTGCTACATTGTCTGACAAGCCGGTAATAAATGCAATTTCAGTTATATCTACTTTCAGTTTCTATTTCGCGGACCCGCCACCAGTCATATTGCAAGTGGGATTACCGTGAAACAAATGAATGACGATATAGGCATCGGTCACCCCGTAATGAACCATTTAATTATCAAAGTGACTTCGAGGCTGGTAAATCAGCGGTAAAACGTTGCCTGGTGTCCCTTTAAGGTCGGTATTCTCACAGGCGCTTTAGTCATAAAAAAGTTCTCAGCTCCATGTGTTTCAGCCTGCACTAAGCATCTTTTTGGACTTAAGCACCATGGAGAATGGGCTACTACGCTAAGTGAGAGGGTTGCTGCCTTAATAAATGTTTGTGCTTTGAGAGGGGTACTAGTGAAAAAATCCACCACTTAGCTCCAACCATTTAGAGCTTGTGGTGTGTGTGTGTGTGTGTGTGTGTGTGTGTGTGTGTGTGTGTGTGTGTGTGTGTGTGTGTGTGTGTGTGTGTGTGTGTGTGTGTGTGTGTGTGTGATTGAGGTGTGAGGGTTTTATTGAACTTAAACTCAGCTGTGATCCATACAGCCGGGAGAATATTACAAGAGACCGGGAGAGAATAAGGGAGACAGCAATATAGAAAATAAGGGAGTGTGCAAAGAGAGAGAGAGAGAGAGAGAGAGAGAGAGAGAGAGAGAGAGAGAGAGAGAGAGAGAGAGAGACCCTGAGGAGAAAAAAAGAGACTGCAGAAGCTGGGCAGTCAGTCATACTTTAAAAAATAATAAATTAAAAAAAAAAAAAAAACCTATCTCCCTATCTCCCTGAGTTCTTCCCCACATAAATAACACAGATGTACTGTAGCAGCTAGTGGCATACAGTACAGAATCTGCAGGGCTTCCATGCTGACTCATGCCTCTCATGCTCTTGGGTCCTGCTCCAGTCATACAGCTCCAGCTCAGGCTGTGCTGTGCTGTGCTGTGCTGTGCTGTGCGCTGCAATATGGCCATGATGCAATCTACAGCAGCTAAGGCTTCACCCCCACACATACTGTAACGCCACCCGTGCCTTCAACACTCCGCATGGAAGACAAATGCACTGTCACCAAGTGTTGCCAGAAGCTCAGAGGTGTGTGCTCAACTTCCTAAAGCCAGAGACAGAGAACTCTGGCACTCCTACACACACACACAAACACACACACACACACACACACACACACACACACACACACACACACACACACACCCCCACTTAATGAGCCTTATTTTCCATCCAGCACTGTCTGTCATTTTAAGCTCTTAGAATCTTGCATTAGCTGGCATTCAGCTCAGTGACTGGAGACGGTGTTTGGAGAGAATGTAAGATGTAGGGAGAGTGTTGAAGCTGCATTTGAATCAACACTACAGAGTGGCCAATCAAGATCCAGTGCTTGTCATATCATCCACACCTGCTGAAGACTTTGAGATTGGACATGCACATTCATGGGCTTAGTGTAAGTGTATAAGCAACGTTGATTCTACTGATTAATCCAAAGCACAGCACAGCAGAGCACTTCTTTGCACTTAGACCTAATCCACAAGATAAACATGGACAATGAGTAACTATGAGTACATACTTCTAACATGCTGTGTGGAAATATTATCTATTCTATAAAAGTCTGCCAGACTGCACTGTATACTGTAACATTATGCTGAAAGGGTAGCTATAGGCCCTAGTGGAAAAAAGCGTCACCTTTCCGACATGATGCATCAAAGAGATGTTATGCTATAGCAGCTGCTCTGGCCGAATAATAACTATGATCATTATTTTAGGGTGGAGAATAAATAAACCGTTTCAGTAACACACAGATAGTGACCTTCACTGGTATTTTCCCCCTCAAAATCCCTTGTGCTGTAATTGTCAAACTCTGTGCTTTTGAGGGAACGCTTGGTATCACAGACAGGGTCAGTCTACATAACATGAGCTAATTAAGGAGCGACAAAAGAAAGACAGAAAAAAAGACAGAAAGTAAGTTCTTTCCACACTGCATGATAGAGTGTGTCTCTATATCTTAAGAGAAGTTTAGCCAAAACTATGCCACCACATTGCTTGAATTTCAATGAAAAAGGCTATTTTTTTTTCTTCTTTTAACAGTGTCCATTATCTCACTAAGTAATAGAGACTTATGCAATTTGGTGTGCGATTAGTCTACACACTTTGCAGACAGATAAAGACAAAATAACTGAATTTAGCTCAAGTTGGGAGCACTACAGTAGTTTATTGAAAGACTCCATGGGGTT
>JAODXP020001025.1:7500-10000 GCA_027497455.2 Sardinella longiceps | reverse complement strand
ATACCCGTTGTTTTATTAGTGACGACAGAACACAATATTTGAAAGGGCTTAGGGGAAAAAGCACTTAGATGTAATTACAGTAATATGACAGTGTGAAATACTGATACCTGGCACACACACACACACACACACACACACACACACACACACACACACACACACACACACACACACACACACACACACATACCACATATACAAAAATTATAACACAGAAGCACTCACCAGAAATGTTGGTGGTGATCTCAGTGAGGGCCGTTTGACCAAAGCCTTTGGCTGTGCGGGCTCGCACAGATATCAGGTAAGTAGTTCCTGGATGGAGGTTAGAGAACATGTGGTACGTCTCGTTCCTCAGCTTGGATACCGTGCGTCGCGGTCCTGGCACATTGACGCTTGGGTCAGTTGACTCAATACTCTGGTAGCTGATCTGTAATGGCAAATTTCCAGTTAAGTCAAAGCAATTCAAAAAGGATACCATTAAGAATGAGATGCGATCCCAGAATTTTAGAGAGGACTATACTTCTGTACCATTGTAATAAATTTCATAAATTTTATCAGTAATTATCAACACACCAATACTTTATTCTTTATTCGTTAATGCAAAAAGTCAAGCTCAAAGTAGACTCTTAACGGTAAATCTTGACCCTGCTACCAACGTAATTTTCATTTCTAAAGTTCGACTTGTATAGATGATGGAAAAGATCCATAATAGCTTCAGCACTGGAGTTTCACTTTAATTGCATTATCTTTCTCGTACTGAATATAGAAGTTTAGATTAGCTATCACAGAATGATGTTTCATTATCATAAAGTGCCAGAGGACTAGATTTGATGCAATGCAGTCAAATAAATAACCTGCAAGCATCTCCCTGTCGAGCTGGAGATGGCCTTCTGCATAAACCAAGTGAGATTACATGATGACCCTTTCATGGGACTAAACTTCCCTTGAGAGAGTTGGGTCGCCTTCTCCTCGGCAGACTTTAATGTTCAAAGTCATTTTACACAGAAGCCATAAGCTTGGCAGTCAAGGCTACAGCCGTAGTTAACAGCCTCACTTACAGGGAACACATTTGCCGTACATCACGGACGCTCACGCTAGCAATACACGATGACACCCAAGGACAGTGGAAGGAAACAGGCCAAATTCAAATAGAAAGGGGAGAGAGGAGGGAGGGTGTGTGTGTGTGTGTGTGTGTGTGTGTGTGTGCGTGGGGGGGGGGGGTCACATATACTCTAAAAATATCATACCCCCCACCCTCTATACACACAGACACACACAGACACACAGACACACACACACACACACACACACACACACACACACACAGAGACACATCCTCCCTTATCCCACTGTCACAAAGCTTGTCATTTCCCCAGGCTATGAATCAGGCCAGCAGCTGTGCATAATGCCATGAGGACACCATAACGATCTGCATGTCAGCGATAAGTATGAAGATGGGATTTAGAGGGTCTGCTCTGCACAGTGACTTTAATGCAGGCCAATACATGGTGAATATAGAAGACACACACTGATAGAAGAGCGGAGACTACAGACGCATAGGGGGACCGGGGAAGGAAGGAAGGAAGGAAGGGCCAATAAGTCCCAGTGAAATTGGCTATTGCTTTAATGTGGATAGGAAAGTAATTTTTGAATTTTGAACACACATGCGGACACACACAAACACACATGCGGACACACACACACGCACACACATCCACACACATACAAACACGCACACGCACACACATACGCACACACACACACACACACTTCCACACACATACAAACACACACACGCACACACATACGCACACACACACACACACACACACACACACACACACACACACGCACGCACGCACGCACGCACACACACACACACACACACACACACACACACACACGCACACACACACACACACACACACACACACATCTATTTTTCAACCTCCCTCTCAATTTCTTTGTGTTTTCTCTGCTGAGTGAGACGAATGCAGCCCATCCTTCTATTTCTGTGTCAGTCCACCAATCCCATCTGCTCCTAATGATATCCTTTGCAATGCCACTGAAGGCTCACAGCTACAGCCCTTATGCCAGGTCAGATGAGTCATCACTAAATGTCTCACTTCAGGCGTAAAAACCACAAGGTTTACAGGACCACGGTGACAAACAGACTTCGGCATGATGGACTCGGTGTGATGTGATGGTCAACATGCACAGCCAGTGTCACTTGTGAGAGAGACACTGGGACAAAATGGCCGTCAGGGTCACTCTCATGTTGTAGTTTGCAATGGATGGATGTAATATCACGCCAAACTATGGCTTTTTTTGTCCTTTTAAAATGATCATGTTAACTGACTATTAATTAAACTTTAGCGCTCAATCCAATTGATTTTGGAATATAATTGGAGTACACAAACGGGAAGCACACAGAGTTGTTGATTAGATATAACCTACTTATAGATATGATTTTTCTTTTTTTTTATTATTCCTTCTCTGA